>JAOTRH010468946.1:0-27240 GCA_034768845.1 Heliamphora exappendiculata | reverse complement strand
TTTATTTGGGATTAAATCTCAATTAATTGATAAAGAAACCCAATTCACCCCCCCTTTTGGGTTGCCTAATTCTATCACGAAGAAAATGAAGAAAATTGATCTAAAAGAAAAGAGGAAACCCTATAGAGACATGCTACACAGTTTTTAGATCTATCATGCTGCATATATTATCAGACAAAGGTAACAGAAAGTTCAAACACGATTTTAAGTTTATTGGTTTAACAAAAAGTACGTGGCCGTAGCAATCGAAGGTCGCAGCCATGACAAAACATGAGGAACACCTCACGGCTTAACAAATATACAGAGTGGCTGTCAAATTAAACAAAACATGCTTACGACCGTGGCAACCAAACGTTGCGGCCACCATGTTTTAGAAATTACAGAGACACTTTTCAGTGTACAGTGTGTGAATGAGTTTAGATAAACAGAAATACACAATATCTTACATTTAATAGGAAATACTTAACATGATGATTTTCACAAAAGTTACAAATATGTTTATATTTATTAGAATTTTGTTATAATTTACAACTTAAAAGAAATATGCATGCTTGATATGGATAAATAAATCATCAACAAGAGAAAACTAAAATAAATAAACTGTAATCCTAATCGTAACAACCCCCAAGAGATGAAATTGGGGGGCTTTAGAAGTGTTACGATATCCTACAGTTACTTGAAATGATCAACCACCTACGAACCCCTCCTCAAATATCGCTAGTCAGGATTAACTAGCTGGTAATACGCCAAGAGTCCTCCAAGTGAAAACAGTATCTCGAACTCGACTCGGAGATGAGTAAGGTCTCAAAAAATGGATATAAGGTCAAGAAGTGTATCATTTGAGTATTGATTTCAGTAGAGTATCGGTTCTTTAGAAATGCCACTCCTTTTCTGTTGAAAAGCGGCGCCTATTTATAGGGATTAGGGCAGCACCGAGGTCCTCTGAAATGCGATCACCTGTCCAAAAGGTAAGAAGGACGGAGCCGTAAACTTCGAAGGTTACGGCCGCTAACAAAATGTATGAACCATGACGGCCGTGACTTTCAAAGGTCGTAGCCTATTGTAGGATCAAAGAAAGGCCGCGACCGTGCAGATCAGAGCTCGTGGCCAAGTGTAGGAACATAAAAACGGCGTAGCTATGACCTCTAAAGGTCGCGGCTTATTCTACGATCATAAAAAGGTGGTGACCGTGAAGATCAAAGGTTGCGGCCTATCATTTTTGAAGAGAAGTAGGGTGTTTTCTTGGCTTTGAGTCGAGTTCTTGATACTATAATTTCTTAAAGGTATCCTTCAACATGGTTTCATATATCTTCATCATTTAAGAACGCTTAGGACGGATGCCTAAGATATGACTTTGTTAAATTGGGGTGTCTACAATAGGCCGACCAAATGGCTCAGCTATTTTCTTTTGAGACAAGGAACTTGGATAAGGGGAAAATCATGGAAACGATTAATCATCCCACTATAGAAGACCAACTTGGTAATCAAGAAGTGATGAAAGTTCAAACCATGCCTTGGGCCCAACCCATCTTAAGATATTTAGAGAGCGGAGAGCTTTTAGATGACAAGAAAGAGGCTAGAAAATTGAAGCTCCGGGCAACGACGTACCTAATCTTAGAGGGGGTACTTTATAGAAGAAGTATCTGTATGTTGTATTTACATTATGTGTTAAAACAAGAGCCCCTTTATGTCCTCCGAGATATTTATGAGGGAATCTGTTGAAACCATTATAGAGCTAGATCTTTGATCGGGAAGATAGTTTGAGCAAGATATTACTGATCCACCATGCTACAAGATGCAAAAACCTTCATTAGATAATACACAAATGTTAATGCTTCGCAAATATAGCCAGATAGCCATCAACTGAATTAATAGTTGTGAGTAGCCTATGGTTGTTTGCAAAATGAGGTCTAGACATTGTCAGAACTCTATCCATGGCCAAGAGATAGATGAAATTCCTAGTGGTCGCAATTGATTACTTTACCAAATGGGTAGAGGTAGGGCCACCGGCAAAGATCACTGAGGCAAACATTACTCAGTTTGTTTGGAGATATTTTATATGTTATTTTGGAGTCCCTAGGTAACAGCAAGTAATTCGACACTATAAATAATTCGACAATCAAAACTTTAAGAAATTCTGTGAGGAGCTCAATATGAAGATATACTATGCCTCCTCTGCTCACCCACAATCCAATGAACAAGTGGAGGTTACTAACTGGTTGCTCCTCAATATCCATTAGACCAAATTCGAAGGATCAAAAGGATTGTGGCTAAAAGAGCTCCCCAACGTACTCTAAGTTATTAAACCACAACTTGCACACCAATAGGGAGACTCCTTATATGCTCACTTTTAGCCATGAAGCAGTGATTCCAATGGAGATTGGTTTGACCAGCGCAAGAGTAAAACAGTTTGATTAAGACATGAATGACCAAGAACTCATGTTAGAACTAGATCTCATTAAGGAGATCAGGTAAACGTCAGCTGTCAGCATAGCATCTATTAGGAACGAATGCAAAGATATTACAATTCCCACGTCAAAGAAAGGAAGTTCAATCCAGGGGACCTGGTCCTTAGAAAGGTCACTTTAGCAACCAAGAATCTGTTAAAAGGAAATCTGGGACCCAACTGGGGGGGACCTTATATAGTGAAGTTTCAATGCGAAAATGGGCATACAAACTTCGGATGATCGACGGGAAAGACTTAACCCACCCATGGAATGTAGAGCATTTAAAAATATATTATCCTTGAAGATAGTGTTGTTGAAATGTAGTAAAGATTAAGTAAAATTGAGGTTGCTAATTGCATTACAATTTTGGATAAAATAATTATTGAATAAGGATACTTGTACTTTCTTCACTCAATAGTACTGCAATCTCCACCAGTTGAAGAGCCTTAACCCAAGGGTCAGATGGGCAAAGGCTGATCACAAGTGTTAGACGAGTAAAGGCCAATCACAAGATGATCAGCCTCCACCAATTGCAAGGCCTGGACCCAAGAGTTAGACAAGAAAAGGCTAATCACAAGAATTTCAACCTCCACCAGTTGCAAAGCATGGACCCAAGGGTCATACGGGTAAAAGATGATCACCAGATGATCAACCTCTACTAGTTATAGAGCACGAACCTAAGGGTCAGAAGGGCAAAGGCCACCAATTGCAGAGCCTGAACCCAAGAATCAGATGGGCAAAATTTGTTCACGAGATGATCAACCTCCACTAGTTGTAGAGCCTGAACCCAAGGGTCAGTTAAGCAAAGTCGATCACAAGATGAAAATTATCAGTTACAGAGCTTAGACCCAAAGGCTAGGCGGGTAAAGCCTGATCACAAGATATTCATGCTTCACTAGTTAGAGAGCTTGGACCCAAGGGTCAAAAAAATTAGAGAGTAACTAAAACATAAAATGTTTGTTACAACTAAACAAGAGATAGAAGAGAAAAGGAAGAGTTCAGAGGTTAGTAGTTGAGGGGAGGGACTGTGCATCTTCTCCTATTTCATTTGCTGTGAATGCCCCGTCAGCAACCAAAGAGGCATCAACATCTTTGGGCTTGATCTAGGAAAAGTCTTGCTCAAGGAATAAACTTTGGGCTTGCTGGTGGAAAGCTTTGAAGCCATTCTCCTACTACTCAACCATCATGACTCTCACATCGAGAGAGTTCGTGTGGTTAGCAATGATTTGGTTAAGCTCCCTTGACTTCTTAAACGCTTCCACCGTGGTAGTGCACTTTAGAAGAGACTGAAGCTTCTCGAGCTTGAAGCTGACCTTTATGCTTTATTATCTGAACCCACTGAGCGGCCATCATTCCTTGCATTTCCTCTTGAGCTTGTCAAGCTCCTCAGATGTGGCCCTAGCCTTCTCTAAGTTAGTAGTAAGAACGGCAACCTCCCCCTTTAGCGCCTTAATGTTTTGCCCAACAAAGAGTAGCTTCCTCTCTATATTCTTTAGTAATGCTTCCTTCCTATTCAGTTTGTGTGACATGTGATGGCCCAAGGTGACAGACCAATAAAAAGAGAACAAAAGGGAAAGACAAACACAATAACAGATGAAACACATAACTAGTTCATAGCTAACGAGGCAGAGATAATGAAGTCACAAATAATGAAGAAAAGCTCACCTTTGCCATCTCCTGGTGAAAACATTGAGTCAACGTGTTTATAGTCAGTGTGTTCATGGTTTCCAAGTCGCATGGAGGGATAAAACCCTTGATCATCTTCAAACATGTGCATTCGTCCATCGAGACAGCAAAAATAAGTACTTTAGGTGTTCGATAAAAAAAGGGAGAGAAGATGGGACCACCTCTTTGCCCTTTACTGGGTCAAAAGTTGAAATGTTATAAGCCAAGTTCCCTATAGAGGTTGGCAAATTGTTCTATGGAGTAGCGTCCTTATCTTTTCCTTAAGGGGGATTGGAGGCCTTTGAGGGAGTAGCCCCAGGTATGTACACCTTGAACGTTGAAACATCTAGGTCTTTCTGTCGATAGGTCATCACTCGAGGCCTTTTGGTCGAGGGATGAGTAGGGACACTCCATTCTACAATATTCTGAGCTTCCCTTTTTTCTTTCAGTCTCTATAGGGCTTCCTTGTCCACCCGACTAGCCATTCCTGTAAAGATGAGAATTGGTCAAAATAATTAGATGATCCGATTAAATGAATAAAGAATTTACAAAATTAAAATGTTTCACCTTTCCTAACGACCTCTGCAGCCTTAGCACTATGAAATAATGACAATGCAGCAAATGAAGGTTCAAGACCAAGAAGATACTCACTTAGACTCTCTGGGGTGACTAAGGTGGATCAACTCTTTTCTTCAAAAGATTAAGGGAGTTTTATCCTCTCTTTCTCCTCCCTTGAGATGTTGATGCTCCTCCGTGACCTATAAGGAGACCCCATAAGAAACAAAAGTAAGGCTCTTAGACCACAGCCCTAACAACAAAATTCGTTACATGAGCAAGAGGAAGAGGAAGAAGGTAAGGGAAGGAGAATGAAGAGGAAACTAACTATCTTTCATTGGGTTGGACCACTCTCTCTAGATCTGGGGAGTAGACTCGTCAAGAACCTCTAATGTTTGAAACTCTTATCACCAGAAATAAATAAATAAAACTGTCTTGCCACCTTTTATTGGCCTTAGGCATGCTAGTAATAAGTCCTCGACGATCACGAGCTTGAAAATCAACAAACCCTAAGAAGAGCTCTACTAGTTTACAGTACCAAAGGAACTCCTAATGGTCAGAGAAAAACTTCTGGTCGCTAAAAGTAGGCCAGAGCACCATGTAGCCTATGAGTATTTTCTAAGCATTTGGAACGAGTTGGCTTGGTGATAGTTTGAGAAATTCGAGGAGTTTCCTCACTAACTGAGGCAAGGGGATCTAAAGCCTACCCAAAAAGGCTCCTTCAAAGAAATAGACCTCACTTGGGTAATCAGAACAAGCTCATTCCTCATAAGAAAGGGCCCTAAGACAAACAAGGCTAGGAATTTAGAATTTGAGTAAAAAATGGCCTCAATTGAAAGAAAAAAGAAAAGAAGCAATTCCATCGATAGTAAAAGGAACATGAAAGCGACCAAGGGTTCGGTGGAGACATTGAATAAGGGCCTCTTGGTGAACCTGATTAGACACAGAAGCCTCCAAAGAAGCTAATTTCTTTCCTTCCAAAGGGGAAGGAAAAGGAGGAGTAGTTTTGTAACGACGAACACATCGCCTCACCAATTTTTCTTTAGAACTGCCCATTTCAGGGCTTTCATCTATGAGGGAAAATTGAGCAATCATAGTCTAAGACGTTATGATGCTTAAAGGAATGGAACAAGGGAGATCAACCTCTAAAGGAAGACCAGCTCGATGTATATAGGCGGCGATAGGTGTGAAAGAGGATAAAGAAGATAAGTTCTCAACGTATGAGGATCAACAAGACATTTCTCTCTAATGTCTAGTAAAGAGGATTCAACCTCTTCACCTGAATCACTAGCCAAAACTATTTGTTTCCTACCGCCAAATAGAGTTTTGCCAACAGTAATGGATGTGTACAAATTTTTCTAGAATAACAAAAATCTAATCGCAGCAAAAGAACGAAACAAAAGCAAAGGGATCCACTACAAGAACTACCCTTCTACGAACAGCAAATAACTATGGGATTAAACAAAGGGAGAAATAGTGATTTACCCGTGTACAAAATGAGGAATCAAAGTGAAAGAATGTCGAGTTCCTTTGATCATCGAAGAGGCTTGGAACGCTTTATCTCTCAATACTTGAGAAAATAAAAGTGAAAGTAACCTTCTTGCTTGCCATTTGAAAACCCATATAAGCATTCTAAATTTTGGCAGACAGGATCACTTAAGGATAAAAATTAACTACGGTCCAAAAACGACGCCAACTGGCGGTGACAATCGTTGTGCAATGATTGATACATGGCAACAAAGGTACGGACAGTATAAAAGCCCCATAGGAAATTGTAATTACATCGCCTTCCTAAAGAATCTCAAAGGCCCCCAAACCGGTTATAATTATCTGGCCTTCAAACGGTCAACCTATCAATTAAACTCCTTCTCTGGCTACACATATGCCAAGATGTGTGGACCAGAGGATGAGAACCATAAGTAGGAGCCCTTGAGAAGGGCATAACATTCTAATGTGTATTCTTCATCAGTGCACTCTACTAGGCACACTGATAAAATAAAAGGGACCACTGATGGGGATTGCTTATGGATATTGATAACAAGGCCCAAAGCAGCATAAGAGATCCGGTCCTTTTTTTTTTATTTTGAAGATTAATTAAAAATCGTTTTGAAACCTTTGATGGTATATGAAAAAGCATTTAATTGTGCGAAGGAATTAAAATTAATCATGGCAAGGATGGATGATGACGACCGTATGCTTGGTAATGTATAAGGATTATTATTGTGGGTTGTTTGGATGAGTTTTGAGGCATTGGGCTTATAATTTGATTCACTTATATAGTTTTGGTTCGGGGCCCCTCACAACATTGACCGCTCGAGAGGCCTGGGCTTGCTTGAGCGGACTAATGGTAGAGAGTTCGCGTAAGTGGGGATGCTCGAGTGGACTGTCAGTAAGCAAACTTTAAGTTGCAAGTTCTAACACTTCTCCCTCTTTCTTTTCACCCCTCTCTCTCTAGAGCAAGAGTTGAGACTAGGGTTAGGTTTGATGATTTATTGGAGCCCTCCTTGCTCTTCTAGAGTGGATTCCTTGTTTCCCTCTCGATTGTACATCCATTAGAGGTTGGACCTACGCATTACAAGCTCGTTTCTCACCGTTTGGTTAGAGATCTTCGTTGTTGGAGCTTGCTAGGGCTTGGTTCTTGAGGTTTTATCATCAAAGAGATAGGATCTAAGACTAATCTTGATCATTGCATGTATATGAATTGCATTTTCGTTGGATTTACTTGAAAGCATGAAAAACTTATATTTTTGAAACCCTAAGTTTGGGTTTGAAGTTAAACACTGTTGGATCTTGAGTTTTTCTTGATGGGCGGTAGATCTACCTTAATACTACTGTTGGAAGACATTAAGCATGTGATTTTGGAAAGTTAATGCTTTGACTTGAGTTGAAATCGTGTAAATTGGGGCTTTTGGGTTGTTAGGTTCAAATGATGAAATTGATTGAGTCTTTAGATAAATTGGAATTATTTTAACCTACTTGTATATAAAGTTTCATAAATTTACATGATGCATGAGAACATATGAGCGTTAGGTTAGGAATTTTGAATAAATTCTTTAAATTGATGAATATCAATAATATGAGATGTTGATTTGCGGTTTGTTTTTAACCTTTTTATTTGAACGTATGAATTCTGAGAGTATTAAACACAATTAAATGATTTAAATCTCAGGTGTGTGTTGGGTATTGATGAGAGGAATCAAGTTTAATGGTTGTACTTGGGTTATAATGTGAATGATTTTGATTTCGTTGCATTTTATGAGAGGAGCCATATTTAGGTTAGACTCGTGTGTGGAATTTTGGAAATAGTGAAATGAATGAACTGATTTAGATCCCTAGATCATTTAATTATGGGCTAGTCTAGCTCCTCGGTGAAACCGAAAAACTACGCAGATTATGTGAGTTGCAACGGATTATAGAACGCATATGTCACTTGGCGGGTCTCTAGAGACCCGGTCTGTAGTGGCTATGCATTGGTCTATAAGTCTGAGGTGGGTTATAGAATGCATCTGTCACTTGGCGGGCCCCTTGCGACCTAGTCGGTAGTAGCCATGTATGGGTTTATAGACTCGTCCGACATCAGTTCTTAAAAACTTAAGCCATGAATTGGTTTGGATTTAGAAAGAGTTAGAAGGCGTACGTGTGTGTGTGTGTGTGTGTGTGTGTGTGTGCGCGTCCGTGTATGCGGTTAATCGAGAACTAAAAATGGTTGTAATGATAAGGAAATGAAGAACTAAACGAAGTTGGTTTTATAAATGAAAAATCGGTTATGGGAATGGCGTTTGGTTTGGAAACAAAATTGGTACTTCTTTTTAAAAAACTATGTATTGCATTTCATATAACCATCATCGCATGCCATGCATTTGTTTATCTTTAGTCTATTTTCGGCAAACCTCTGCTCATGTTGTTTTAACACGTTTCAGGTGAAACGAAAGACTAATCTTCGAGTAAGAAGGACCGTACTTGGATCTTATTGGGTCATTTTTGAAGAAATTACAAGAAATTACACCTATCTTGAGAATCATCTTTTGAGAGTTGTAGATTGTAATTGCAATTCTTTTACTAGACTTAAAAGATGTATTTGGGTTGTTGAATACCCTTTTGTAAGGCCTTAAGGCCTTGTATTCATGACTTGTATGCATGTGAGATCATCGGGTTTTTAATTCGGATTAATTCCTTGATTTTCGTATGAAATTCTATAGTTTAGTGTGGCGGCTTTTCAAATTTTGAGAAGTTAGAAGATATTTCAATGTTAAATGTATGTTTTAATTTCTAATTTTTGACTTATGAAAACTATGCTCAAAGTATAAGAAATTTTGGAATTTTTTCAACACTAAAGAAAATTTTAGGATTTTAGAGCAGTTTGCTCTTGGGTGCCTCACCTCTCGAGCGGTGGGGAGTCCGCTTGAGCGGACTTCGCTGGGTAGCACGCTTTTGAAAATTTGTTTTGAAATGGAGGTTTGTTGGTTATCTTTTGAGCATCTTTTATGACATAAATAGCTGTATCTGGAAAGCTTGTTTTACTATTTAAGAAGCTCTCTTTTACATCGATTTTGTGGAAAAATTGTAAACCCGGGTTTCTTTACCTCATATATAAATAACGGGATTTTATTATTATGAAATCAGGACATTATAGATTGGTATCAAAGCTTTAGGTTCGAATGCCTAGGAACTATGGGAATGGTTGATCTATTGCGTGAGAGTTTGCATTGATGTGTGGCATTCATGTATTTGTGTGATTGCATAAAATATCTACGGACTGACTTGATATTTGCATGCAATGTGGTACATGGGCATGTAGGTTGTATCTTTGGGATGATGTGTCTTACTCTTGAGCATTCAGTCGACTAGTTCAGGGTTCGAATTAAAAAAGCGTTTGGCTAACGTCAATTCTAGCACGAAATCCAAACGAGTTACCCGGATTAGTGTGTCATTCCTAAGGGTTCTCCTTGGTATGTGGATACGTGTTGATGCGACGTTACACGAAGATGATTAATGTGGTTGTGTAGCTTTAGAATGTTAAGTCGAATCTTTTCGTGGTGAGTTTTATTACGCCCTCTTTTATATAGAAGCTATGCATGTAGGGCTAGGGCGAGGTTGTAGTCAGGGTTGTGGTTTGAGTTAAGAATGTGCGACCTAGTTTTCGTTGATTGCTACCAGAGTAGAACCACATGAGTTGGTGTTGGCCTTAGTTAATTGCCCGTTGTATCTTTATATTATCGTGGGTTTGTCTCGGTGTTGTTAAGGCACGGATAGCTGGTTAATCGTTGTAGTGAACTTTTTTTGTATAGTTATACCACCGGGAGATGAGTCATATTACTAGTGACCTTGTGATTAGGTGTGATATGGTGTTTGAGATCCCTCGGAGACCATATGGTATGATTGAGTATGGGATGGTGATGAAACCTCCCTGTGAATATTCTTGCATATATGGATTTGGGCCTGTCGAGGGTTATGTACGTAATGACCCATGCTATGTCGTGAGTCGTGTACTCAAGAATGGGGTATGAATGGGAACATAGTGGATGGGAGCGTAATAATCATTAGCCTAACGTGTTTTGGAATTTCGGGATGTGAATGATTTTTAGGGTTATCTCTTACCCT
This sequence comes from Heliamphora exappendiculata, assembly GCA_034768845.1. Lineage (NCBI taxonomy): Eukaryota > Viridiplantae > Streptophyta > Magnoliopsida > Ericales > Sarraceniaceae > Heliamphora > Heliamphora exappendiculata. Next base: position 16,972 of record JAOTRH010468946.1, on the reverse strand, counting down.
GCAGGATGTTGTTGATAATGATAGTGATGTTTAATAGCTTTAGAAACCTTGTTTGTTATGGAGGTTCGAGAGTTGAGTTATGGGTGCGTAAGTTAAGAGATGTGCTCGGTCGATTAACCATGAAGTCGCAGATGTGTTGAAAGGTGTATTGGTTTTGGTTATACTTCTAGTGTGTGACGAGTGTAGATCCTTTGAGAATTCTACGAGAGTAAAGGCTAGTGATTTTGATTGTTGTTTGTATGGTTAGGGGATCGTGTTCAGGAATGGTGTTTGGTGAGCATAAGGATGTGTGCCTAGATGAAACTGAGATGTGAGTGGCATCAGATCTTTTTCGAGATGACGTAGTCGCTTTAATGTCCCCCGTGCCAGTGCTGAGTGCATATAATTTGAGAAACCGTGATAGGTGTTGATAGTGTGGTTGACCCAGTTGCTTAGATGGTGTATCATGGGGGTGATATTCCTTGAAGGAATAGAGATTGTTATGTTTGAACTTTGGTGTAGAGGTGGTTATATTATTTTTCCCTTAGAAGTGATGATTTGAGTGGCCTAGGGTTGGCATGCGAAAATCGTGGATAGAAAAGGTATGTAGTAGTTATATGCACGGGCTGTAGATGTGTGGATGATGTTTGTATAGTTGTGGGAGTTATGGGTAACTATGGGTGGGAAGTTTCAATGTTGGCCTTCTTTGACTAAGAGCCTTATGCTTTCTTTTGGGAATTGCCTAAGCAATAAGCTCGAGGCTATAATGTGGCTGTTGTTTATTTGGTGAGTCAAGCTAGTATAAGCGCAATCTTGTGAGGTGAAGCCCTGGTGTAATGGGAGTGTTTGGGTTGTGCCTTGTGAACGTGTACCACCGTGATTGGAAGATTGTGGGACTAATTCCTCATAGTTTCCTGGTGAAGGTTTATTTGCTTTACCCTATGAGTATGAGTGTTCGGGTTGTGTTCCTTGAGATATAACCTAGAACGCCTGTCCTTTTTCTGACGAAAGAGTTAGTGTTGAGATGTAGAACCTATGCCTGCTGAGGTGAGTTGAAGGTTGTTTGACAGATATATTGTTAGGATTATATACTGAAAATCATGAATTTTATTTTGATTTTAGTATTTAATTTTATTTTAATAAAATTAATTTTTTATTTTATGAGAATCTTAATGAGCAATGTATGTAATATCATTTTTTTAATATTATGCGTGGATATCCTTTATTCTGTACAGTATTTAATCTGGTGTGTAGAGTACGACTTGCACACATAAGAGTAGATTTTAGGTTCTTGCAGAATATAAGTATTTGTTCACAGTTTAGATAAAAATTGACATACCATTGGTACGACTGTAGCATAAAATTTTAATAGATCTATCTTGGTTATGGGAAAGAGATAATAGCGTCGTCTATTATTCTGACTCTCTGTATTAGTACACTTTGTGTGTATTCAACGAGACACATTTGGATAATTAATTTTATACTCACACCCCAAGGTTATTATAAGAGTACTTATACTCTTAATCTTAAAATAATTATTATTTGCGTATATTTAATAATCGTTGTTTTGATTCATTAGAGGGCGCGATCCTATATGGATCTATATTCCCAATGAGTTGGATAACAGTATTAATTATATGGTGAATATTAATTATTGATGAAATCCATGTCTCAATAGTTCAAGATTGACGACATCTCCTTAAGGAATGTTATAAGTTTTGACTGAGTTAAACCCTGTAGGTGGGTTTAATTATCCGACAGTCAAATAATTTAAGCATAAGGGATTAAGAAATTTTAAGATGCCGATTAAATTAAATTGTCAGTAATTAAATTTAATTGACGGGTATCGAGATTCTTAACGTGCGAAGATGAGTTAAGTATTTAATGACAGGAGCTCAATTCAAGTTGGTCTTAAGATTATGGCTTAGAGTGCAGTTACAGTTTTTTAGTTGTGTGAACTGTAATTTAGTATTTTATAAAAATTACAGAATCTGCTATATGATTTTCATAATTATAGATACCGCTGAGAGATTTGCATAATTATAGAAACCGCTGGACAGGTATATGGGTTACACTAGAAATCTATGTCATAATTAATCCACAAATCTCTACTATAGCCCTATAAATATGTAGGTAGGATGAACCATATTCATAACTCGTCTTTCAAGACTAAGGTTGACCAGGTTATGTTAGTAGAAGTTCTCGAAGGATTGTAACCCACACTACGTTTGAAAATCGCATCAGAGAATACAGTAGAAGATCTGACCGAAACTTCAACTCGGGTATCAAAATTTGTAGTTGGAGAATCAACCAAAAAAGTATTCATCTGAATTAACTGTGGTGGCATAGGTTTTAATTTTGATTGTTTGATATAAAAAAATTTTAACTGGAGCCTGTTTCGGCAATTACCCGTCCAGTTTTTATTTTCAAAAAAATTATATACAAAATCAATGATCTTGACAGTTTGACTCTAACAATTGGTATCAGAGCAGTTTTGATTTTTATTTACTATTTATCGAGGGCCCGGGTAGATTTAGAACTGTGTTAACTTTGTTTTGCAGACATTCTAATCTCGATTTTATGATCATCGTTATATTCATGTTTGATTGAATGGTTTGAATGGTGATTTAATTAATTTTTAATTACGAGGGTTGATCATGATAGTTCAAGTTTTTTTTAGATCGAGTATGAGCCAATGGGACATAGGTTTCGATGTAAAAATTTTATGTTCTTTAAGTTTTTTTTTCTAGTTTATTAGAAAGAAATATAAGAATAGGTTTGAAGGTTCGAAGAACGCGAAGAACATGTGGTGGCACCGGCGGTGGTTTCGGGTTTTTCAGGCCACGGATCACGGTGGTTTTTACATGGTTTTGAAACAATTTTTTTGGCAGCTATTCTGCAAATATTATACATTAAAAACAACAACAAAATTGGTTTAAAAAATAGTAAAAACTAGTTGAAAAAGCAGCCACCGGCGGTGGCACTAGCGGCGGTTCCACGGCTGTTTTAATGGTTTTTTGTTGTATTTTTTGAACAAGTTTTGAGCAATTTTTTAGGTATAAAGTAGCAGTAAAATAGGCCTTAGAAAACAGTTTAAAATAGTTTTAAAAATAGTCACAAACAGTGGTGAAAAAAACCAAGCAGGCGGCGGTAGCAGCCATTCGGGGCTGTTTGTGAGGCTTGTTTGGGATTGCTTTCGAGACGTTCTTCGATGCAACATGTTGCTGAATATCAGTGCTATTTTTCAAAAAAAATGGGAACCAAAAATACCACAAAAAATGCCTAAACAGGTAGCGGCGGCACAGGGAACGGCGGCAGCCTCTTTCGAGGTTTTTTGATGGCCATTTTCTAGGCTATTTTCATTCTGTTTTGTTGACAAAAAATAGTATTTTTTTAGAGCTATTTTTTACAAAAAAAACAGCGTCGAAAACGGAGCTCGGGAGTTTCGGCAAAAGCCGCCTGAAGTTGGCAGCATTGGGCGGCGCCGGTGGTGCAGGTGGCCGGTGGTGGTGGTGGCCGGTTTGGGGCTGTTTTGATCATGTTTTCTAATATGTTTGAGGCTCGGCAGTGTTATATTTGTATATCACTAGAAATCAAAAAATTTTGATGCAATCTGGATGTCGAAAGTTGATTCAGAATAGAATTGAATCATTTCAACTTATCTTTGAACAGAAAACTGAAACTAATCAGAGTTTCTATTTGATCATAAAATCGAGATATAAACATATCTTTCATCTATATTGTTTTAAATTGCGTAGATAATGTATATATATTTTATATATTTCTGTTAATTTAATTAATTTAAAAAATTTGATTTTATTTAAATATTTTATAAAGAAAATTTAAATTAAGTTTTTTAATTAATTATTTTTAATTAAATGAAAATATTTAAATATTTTATTTTTTTACAAAATATCACGTTTAAGATGATTTTTTATTAAATCGGATATCTTAAAAAAATGCGAAAATTAATTTCAGATTTTGAATTAATTAAATAGAAAATTGTTTAATCTAAATAAATTATTATTTTTAAAAAATGTATAACATAAAATAAAATAATTGAATGCCTTTAATCACTACATTACCTGAAAAGCTAAAGAAAAAATTGTGCATTCATCGAATTTTATTTGTTACGCATTAAAACACGAAAAAATAGTTTGGCAAACCAGAATCTTTGATATCGTGTACACAGAAAAATGCTTTAAATTCTTTGAGATCGTGTAATTTTCAAAATTAATAAATTTATTTTTATTAAATGGATTTTTATAACCCTTAAAAATATTTTAAAAATCTAAGTGGGAGAGAGAATTTATTCACAGATAAATCTCGCGGTCTCCATCACCAGTTTGTAGGCTATGTAATTAATTCTGCGCGTTGGCAGTAAGACCTTTCTCCCAATCAGACAGATTAATTACGGTATCGCTAGTACAAACCCTCTACAGGGATAATTCTAGTTAATTGTTAGTGCGGATCACTTCTCCATCTGAAGGGTTCATTACGAAGCGATTGACTTGAAATTAGGTGGTGGTCAACACTTAATTGTAAATAATTAATATCCTCTCCATCTGAGTCACTATTATTATTTACCGAACCGAAACTATGACAGCAATTTAATTTTATTGGGCAGGGTCAGTTACCTAGATAGTAAAATTAAAAAGAATTGGCCTATCTGGACAAACAATAGATAGTAAACGTCCTTCCATCGAAGCATGCTATTCACAGAGTACCAGGCCGTTGACGAATTTTTTTTTAAAAATGGTAGAGGAAACCAAATGACTTTCAATCCTCTCGCGTCTATACTAAAAAACAAACTAACTAACAAGACCAAACTATATAGACTGGAAAAGGAATTTGGAGATTATCTTAACCGCTGAGGACTATAAGTTTGTATTAATTAAGATTTTTCCACCAGTACCTGATGAGGGGGCAACCGAACAAGAAATTCAGGCTCATCAAAAGTAGCAGAAAGCTGATAAGATGGGTCGCTGTTACATTTTCCTTCCATATCAAATATTTTACAGCATCAGCATTAGTCTATACTCAGTGCCTACGACATGATTATGAACCTCAAAAAAATATTTATGGATGAAAATTGTGCTGCTAGGCTGGTGACCATGAAGTCTCTAATGAATACAAATATGGCTGAAAGCACCCTAGTTACGGATCATGTTCTGAAGATGATCAGTCTTCTAAATGAATTAGAGATCCTAGAAGCTGAAATTAACGGAGAAACCCAGGTCGATATCATACTCCGGTCATTGCCTGAAAGTTTTAAGTAATTCTTCCTAAACTATACCATGAACAAGCTCAGATTTTTATTGGCAAAACTTTTTATGGGGCTTCAAGCAGCCGAGGGTGTTCTTAGGAAGCCAGGTTCCGTGTATGTAGCTGAGAAAGGTTTTTTCTCTAAATCGAAAGGTAAGAAGAAGAAAAATATTCAGACATAGTGAGGCACAGTCCAAAAGTAGTTAAGGAACTGAAAGATGGTGTTAAGAAGCTGAGAGGCAAGTGCTATCACTATAACCAGTTTGGGCATTGGAAAAAGCAGTGTCCCGATTTTTCTCAGTAAGCAGAACAAATCAGGTAATTTCTAATCACTGGTGGTTGAAACATGTTTAGTAGTGTTATCTATCGGTACCTAGTGTGTAGATACGGGAGTCACTAATCATGTCTGCAATTCTTTGCAGTGGTTCTAGGAAACTAGGCAGTTCAGTAATGAAAACATATATCTGCATATGGACAATAATACAAGGGTGGCAACAACTGTAGTAGGAGATGTCACTTTTAGCTTTAGTAGAAATAGGATATTACTTCTAAAATAGTGTCTTTATATACCTTCGATTAGAAAAAATTTAATTTTAGTTTCAAGTTTAATAAATGAAAAATATTTTGTTCATTTTGAAAACTTTGTGGTTGTGAAGAAAAATAAATATTTTATTTATTCTGGTACATTGGTAGATGATCTGTATGTTGTATCTTCTATCTCTCTTATACTGTAACTAATTGAATTGAATAACACATCTAATTTGTCATATAAGAGAAAATTTTATTTTTTAATGAACTAAATATTTTTTTAGCACTTACGTTTAGGTCATATCAATCTAAAAAGGATAAATAGACTAATAGCATATGGACTTTTGAGTTCATTGAAAGTGGAGACACTTTCAGTTTGTGAATCATGCTTAGAGGGTAAGATGACCAAGATACCCTTTTTGACCAAAGGCTAGAGACCTAAAGAACGTTGGAACTAGTTCATTCTGACGTGTGTAGTCCTATAACATTTTGTGCTAGAGGTGGCTTTGAGTACTTCGTCAGTTTCATTGATGATTACTCAAGGTATGGATACATTTACCTGATGCACCGTAAGTTTAAATGTTTTAAGAAATTCAAAGAATTCAAAGCAGAGGCGGAGAAGCGTCTAGGTAAAAGTCTCAAATCACTACGATTCGACTCTCGTGGGGAATACCTCTTTAGAAAATTTAGAAACTACCTGTCATCATAAGGGATTATATCCCAATTGACTGCACCAGGCACTCCACAGTAGAATAGTGCAGCAGAAAAAAGGAATATGACTCTTATGGAGATGGTAAGGTCCATGATGAGTTATTCAGAATTACCCGATTTATTTTGGGAACTCACATTAGAGACAGCGGCTTACATTCTGAACTTGGTACCTTCTAAGTTAGTACCTTCTATTCCTATAAAATTGTGGACCGGGCGTAAGCCTAGTTTGAATGAAACACATTCGAATTTGGGGGTATCCAACACATGTGCTGAAAAGGAACACGGGTAAGTTAGAATGGAGGACAAAAGTCTGTTTCTTTGTCGGGTATTCCAAGGGGATGAAGGGTGGTCTATTATATAATCCTAAGAATCAGAAGATCATTGTTGGCACTAATGCCTGATTCTTGGAAGATGATTATATTATGGACCATAGGCCTAATAGTAAAATTATTCTGAAAGAAATGAGAAAAAATACCAGTAGAACAGAAGAAGAACCAAAAGACACTGATATCCTATTACCTCGTCATAGTGGGAGAATTATCAGGACAAGTGAAAATCATGAACATGGTGCTGGTGCATAGGGTTCAGATTTTGCACTCCGTGTTACCGCTAGTACACATACGCAAGTAGTGCCTCGTCGTAGTGGGGGGGGGGTTGTTCATCAACCTGATCGGTATATGTTTAGGAGAGTCTTTTGACAGGATCTCGGCAGAAGTAGATACCAAACCCTATAACTACAATGAAGTACTTCAGGAAAAAAATAAAGATCTTTGGTAAAAGGCTATGAATTCAAAGATAGAATCTATGTATTCCAATCAGATTTGAAAACTTGTAGAACCACCCAAATGGATAAAACCCCATTAGATGCAAGTGAAGCTACAAGAGGAAGAGAGGAGCAAACGAAAATATTGAAACCTTCAAAGTTAGGCTTGTTGAAAAAATATTTACTCAGAAAGAAAGAATCGATTATGAGGAAACTTTTTTGCCGGTAGGAATGGTTAAGTTTATCCGAATTCTCTTATCCATTGCTGCTGATTTTGATTACAAAATTTAGCAAATGGATGTCAATACAGCTTTTCTTAACGAAAGTCTTGACGAGTGTATCTATATGGTACAACCAAACGATTTTATAGCAAAGGGCCAGGAGCACATATTGTGCAAGCTTAAGATTCCAAATGAGTCCTGTGTGTACAAGAAGCGTGACAAAAGTATGGTGGTCTTTCTAGTATTTTATATAGATGACATCTTGCTCATCAAAAATTATGTGGTGGTGTTATCTTTAGTAAAAGTATAGTTATCTAGACAGTTCAATATGAAAGACTTGGAAAAATCCAGTCACATCCTAGGAATCAAGCTTGTGCGAGATCAGAAACGTACAAATGATGCTGGGGTTATCACAAGCAAAGTATATCGATGATATTCTTACTCGTTTTAGCATGCAAGATTTCAAGAAAGAATTTTTTCCTTTCAAGCATCGAATCACTCTATTGAAGGATTAGTATCCTAAGACACCTGATAAGATAGAGATGATGAAGGCGGTTCATTATGCTTTGGTAGTAGGAAGTCTAATGTATGTTATACTTTGCACTAGACCCAATATCTGCTTTGCCGTTGGTATGGTTAGCAGATATCAGTTTAACCTAAGGCATGATGATTGGACTGTGGTAAAAAATATAATTAACTACTTAAAAAGGACTAAGGATTATATGTTAATTTTTCAGGCAAATAGTTTAGTACCTTTAAGGTACACAAACTCGAATTTTCAGTCAGACAAAAATTTTCATAAGTTTACCTCAAGATATGTGTCTACCTTAGAAGGTCAAGTTATTAGTTGGAAGAGTATCAAGCAATCCTGCATTGCTCATTTCACCATGGAGGTTGAGTACGTGATAGCTTCTGACATAGCTAAGGAGACCATTTGGCTCAGGAACTTTCTATTAGATCTAGACGTGGTTCCTTCAGTTAAGTTGGCTATTACAGTATATTATGATAATGACGGAGCGATTGCAAACTCGAAGGAACCGAGAGTCCATAAGAAAGGAAAGTACATTGAGCGTAAATATCACCTGATATGAAAAATTGTACAGAGAGGTGAAGTTATTGTGACCAAGATTGCATGAGGAGATAACCTTGCAGATTCTTTTACAAAGAGTTTACCGACTAAGACTTTTGATAGTCATGTAAAGGGCATGGGAGTCAGATGTATAGCAGCATGGTTTTGAGTATAAGTAGGATATTGTTAGGGTTGTATACTGAAAATCATGAATTTTATTTTGATTTTAGTATTTAATTTTATTTTGATTTTAGTATTTAATTTTATTTTATTAGAATCTTAATGAGCAATGCATGCAATATTATTTCTTTAATGTTATAGATAAATATCTTTTATTCTGTACAGTATTTAATATAGTGTATAAAGTATGGCTTGCACACAGAAAATTAAATTATAAATTCTTGCATAATATAAGTATTTGTTCACAGTTAAGATAAAAATAGACATACTATTAGTACGACTATAGCACAGAATTTTAGTAGGCCTGTCTTGATTATGGAAATTAAATAATAGCATCGTCTATTACTCCGACTCTCTGTACTAGTACACTTTGTGTGTATGGAACGGGACACATTGGGATAATTAATTTTATACTAACTATGTAAAATTAATTCACATCATAAGATTATTATGAGAGTGCTTATGCTCTTAATCCTGAAATAATTATTATTTGCGTATATTTATTATTTGTTATTTTGATTCATTAGATTGTGCGATCTTATATGGTCTATATTCCCGGTAAGTTGGATAGCGGTATTAATTATATGGTAAATATTAATTATTGAAAAAATCTATGTATCGATAGCTCGGGATTGACGATACCCCCTTAAAGAAACTTATAAGTTTTGACCGGGTCAAATCCTGAAGGTGAATTTAATTATTTGGCGGTCAAATAAGTTAAGAGAAATGGTTTAAGTAATTTTAAGATACCAATTAAATTAAATTGTCAGTAATTAAATTTAATTGGCGGGTATTTAGAATCTTAACGTGGAGAGATGAGTTAAGCATTTAATAACAGGAGCTCAATGCAAGTTGGTCTTGAGATTATGGCTTAGAGTACAGTTATAGTTCTTTAGTGGTGTGAATTGTAATTTAGTATTTTATGAAAATTACAGAAACTACTGCAAGGTTTTTATAATTACAGATACCACCGAGCAATTTGCATAATTGCAGAAATCGCTGGATAAATATTTAGGTTACACTAGAAGTCTATATCATAATTACTCTATAGGTCCTTGCTATAGCCCTATAAATATGCGGATAGGCTGAACCATAAGCATAACTCGTCTTTCAAGACTAAGGTTGATCAGGTTCTACCGGTATAAGTTCCCGAAGGATCGTAGCCCACATTACGTTGGAAAATCGCATCAGGAAATACAGTAGAAGATCTGATCGGAGCTTCAACTCAGGAATCAAAATTTGTAGTTGGAGGATCGACCAAAAAGGTATTCAGCTAAATTAACTATGGTGGCACGGGTTTTAATTTTGATCGTTTGATATCAAAAGTTCTTATCTCGTGCCTGTTTCGGCGATTGCCCGTCCAGTTTTTACTTTTGAAAAATTTGTACACAAAATCAATTATGTTGGTAGTTTTCCTCCAACATATATAATGTATGTCCTATGTTTTTTAGTGTTGTTAACATCCTTAACTCTTGTCAGAGTAAGATCCTTGTTGAAGTCTTGTGACCGAGTTGTTCATATGGTGAGTCTTTGATTAACCTTTTATGAGTCTCGGTTTGCATTTTTCTTGGCATTTTGAATTACTCAATTCTCTCAGAGTTGGTGGTCGGTTGCCCACTCATGGTAAGGATACAAGTTATGGACAATCGGGTTGAGGTTATTAAGTGGATGTGGTAAATGTATGAGTCTTAAAGAATTTAAAGACGCTTAGGTTCAACTGATGAGAAGTTGAGAGAGGTTGTAATCCCGTTAGTTTCAGTGATGTTGTGTGGCAGCTTGTTGTCAGTACGTGGAAGGAGTAAGTGTATGAGTACGAAAGTTGGAAGAGTAAGATAATGGTATACGGATCGAGTCGTGTGGTTCCTTCGTGGCCAGTTTTGGGTGGATAGAGTGCTTTGATGAGTTGTGTATAAGATGAAGCTATTAAGTACAAGAGGCGAGTCTTTGTTGGTTACTTGGTGGGAAAGGTATGAAGGGGTTAAGTGGCATTGGTGAGGGATCAAAGGATCATGTGGAATGTTGTGGATTCGAGGTACCGATATACGTTTTATGAGTGTGAGTGAATGTCGGATGGAGTTCATTGCGATCGAATAGAGGTGGAACAGGCGACTAAGAGTCAAAGGTTTGATGGCGAGATGTGGGGCTGCGTATGTGCGTTGTGTCATAACATCAGAAGTGATTGAATTTACGTAAGATAAGTAGGTACATGTGGAATGTTCTGTTTGTGTGGCGTATTTGGTCCAAGTGACCTATGGAGTTCATGTGACCGTGTTACCCTTAATGACTATAATACCAGGGTGGTAATCTCAATTATATGAAATCTTGGCCATGACGATGATGTGACATTTAGTATTTTTGTGAGATGAGAGTTGTGGTTTATAAGTTGAGGAACTAGTCGAGGATTGGTAAAGAGTGAATGTGTAGATGGAATGTTTGCAAATCATGAGAAGAAAATATATTCTTTGGATTTTTTTTTCGATGAGTTGAGTGAGCTTCTTTTTTTGGAACCAAATGTTTGTTGTCTCTGCTCGGGAATGAGCACCTCTTTAGCTTTAGTGATAGCGTTTTTGATGTGCACCGAATGATGATGTGGCTTCGATTTTTGTAGTCATCCATTGATTGTGAAGGCTTAAAAAGGATTTTGGGTATGATGCGTGTCAACCCTCGTGAGCAGTGTCAGAGTTTGACAACATGTGTTTGGGCTTACGAAAGTAGTCTTCGGTGTGTGTTGTGATTTGAGAATGAGTTAGTAGGTGATAGACTGGTCGCCTCGGTGGTGTGAGTTGGATCTCAGCCCAACGTTATTTGGATAACCTTAGTATTAGTAAGATCGTATTTGCGAAAGCAATCAGTGTGGATGGATATCCTCCAGAAACATGTTTGTGTTCCGAGATGTCACTTGTGAGGATGAACTGCGTTAGCATCTTTACCGTGTCCAGCATTACAAATTGGTATTGTAGAGTATTGTGTCAGAGATTGTTGGTAGTCGATAGTGAAGCAGTTGACTCGAGTTCTGGTGTTGAATTTTAGAAACGAAATTTCCTAAGAGGGGGAGGTTGTAGGTACCCGGTTCTTTTTATTTTATTTTGAAGATTAATTAAAGATCGTTTTGAGACCTTTGGTGGTATATGAAAAAACATGTAATTGTACGAAGAAATTAAAATTTAATCACAGCAATGATGGATGACAATAACCGTATGCTTGGTAATGTATAAGGATTATTGTTGTGAGATATTTGGGTGTGCTTTGAGGCATTTAGCTTATGATTTGATAAATTTATACAGCTTTGGTTTGGAGCCCTTCACAGCGCTGACCGCTCAAGCGGCCTAGGGCCCGCTTGAGCAAGCTAAAGCCAGAGAGTTTACGTAAGTGGGGACCGCTCGAGAGACCCCTGTCCGCTCGAGCGGACGATTGGCGAGAAAACTTTAAGTTATGAGTTTTAACATTTTTCCCTCATTCTTTTCACCCTGCTATCTCTCTCTTTAGAGCAAGAGTTAAGACCTAAGGTTAGGTTTGGTGATTTCTTGAAGCCCTTTTTGCTCCTCTAGAGTGGATTCCTTATTTTCCTGTTGATTGTACATTCGTTGGAGGTTGGAGTTACGTGTTGGAAGCTTGTTTCTCACTATTCAGTTGGAGATCTTCATTGTTGGAGCTTGATAGGGCTTGGTTCTTGAGGTTTTATCATCAAAGAGGTAGGATCTAAAATTAATCTTGATCATTGCATGTATATGAGTTGTATTTTCATTGAATTTACTTGAAAGTATGAAAAATTTATATTTTTGAAACCCTAAGTTTAGGATTGAAGTTAAGCACCGTTGGATCTTGAGTTTTGCATGATGGGTGGTAGATATACCTTAATATTACTGTTGGGGGATATTGAGCATATGATTTTGGAAAGTTAGGATTTTAACTTGGGTTGAAATTATAAAAATTGGGTCTTTTGGGTTGTTGGGTTCAAATGATGAAATTGATTGAGTCTTTGAACAAATTGGAGTTATTGCAACCTACTTGTATATAAATTTTCATAAATTTATATAATGCATGAGAACACATGAGTGTTGGGTTAAAGATTTTGAATAAATCTTTTAAATTGACGAATATCAATTATGTAAGATGTTGATTAGGGGTTTGTTTTTAACCTTTTTATTTGAACGTATGAATTATGAGAGTATTGAATACAATTGAATGACTTAAATCTCATGTGTGTGTTGAGTGTTGACGAGAGCAACCAGGTTTAGCGGTTGGACTCGAGTTATAATGTAAATGAGTTTAATTGTGTTGTATTTAACGAGAGGAACCATGTTTGGGTTAAACTTGTGTGTGAAATTTTGGAAATAATGAAATGAATGAACCGATTTAGATCCCTTGACCATTTAATTATGGGCTAATCCAGCTCCTCAGTGAAAGACCGAAAAACTGCACAGGTTATGTGAGTCGCGGCAGATTATAGAATGCATCTGTCACTTGGCGGGTCTCTAGAGACCCGGTTGGTAGTGGCCATGCATGGGTTTAAAAGTCCGAGGCGGGTTATAGAACGCATCTGTCACTTGGCGGGCCCCTTGCGACCCGATCGGTAGTGACCATGCATGGGTCTATAGACTCATCCAACATTAGTTCTTAAAAATTTAAACCATGAATTGGTTTGGATTTGGAAAGAGTTGGAAGACGTACGTGTGTGTGTGTGTGCATGCGTGTATGCGATTAATCGAGAACTAGAAATTGTTGTAATGATAAGGAAATAAAGGACTAAATAGAGTTGGTTTTATAAATAGAAAATCGGTTATGGGGATGGCGTTTGGTTTGAAAACAAAATTGGTACTTTTTTTGAGAAAACTACGTATTGCATTTCACATAACTATCCTCGTATGTCATGCATTTGTTCACCTTTAGTCTATTTTTTACGAGCCTCAGCTCGTATTGTTTAAACATATTTCAGGTGATACGAAAGACGAATCTTCAAGTAAGAAAACGTACTTAGACCTTGTTGGGTCGCTTTTGAAGAAATTACACGTTTCTTGAGAATCATCTTTTGAGAGTTGTAGATTGTAATTGAAATTCTTTTACTAGACTTGAAAGATGTATTTGGGTTGTCGGAGACCCTTTTGTAAGGTCTTAAGGTCGTGTATTCATGACTTGTATACATGTGAGATCGTCGAGTTCCTAATTCGAGTTAATTCCTTAGTTTTCGTATGAAATTCTATGGTTTAGTATGGCGTCTTTTCAAGTTTTGAGAAATTGGAGGTTATTTCAATGTTAAATGTATGTTTTAACTTTAAGTTTTTGACTTATGAAAACTATGCTCAAAGTATAAGAAATTTTGAAATTTTTCTAACACTTAGGAAAATTTCAGGATTTTGAAGCAGTTTACTTTCGAGTGCCTCACCGCTCAAGTGGTGGAGAGTTCGCTAAAGCAAATTTTGCTGGGTGGGACGCTTTTGAAAATTTTTTTTGAAAGGAAGATTTGTTGGTTATCTTTTGAGCGTCTTTTATGACAATAATAGCTATATCTGAGGGTAGGGCTTGTTTTACTGTTTAAAAAGCTTTTTTTTACGTCGATTTTGTGGAAAAATCGTACACTCAGGTTTCTTTACCTCTTATATATATAATGGGATTTTTTGTTACGAAATCGAAGCGTTATAGACCGGTAAAAAAAACAACAAATATATACTGAATTGGCCAATCAAAATGAGCAAAACCGTGTTGAGTCAGCAACAAAAAAATCAAGGCACAAGGGGCGCACAGTGGCTGAGGCGCACGTGGGATGCAAAGGCACTGGCTGGGCAAACTAGATTATAGTTTTGGACTACTCAATTTAGGGCGCATTTGGCTTATTTAAAATACGAGCAAAGACTTAAAGGGCACTTGATAGTACATTCGAACTCTGTTTTTTATGTATAATATACCGTTGGAATCATCTCGGCATGACGAAGCATCTTGTATATTCAAAATCATTTTTGATCACTTTGAATTCTGAACAAAGAGCAAGAAATCGCTTTAACCTGGTTCTGATACCACTTGTTGCGCAAAAAGGGCTCAACAAAAAGGGCTCAGAATAATCACAAACAATTTCAAAGAGACAAATTTTATGTAGTTCGATAATTTCTCTATGTCCCCATATAACAAAATTCAATATATGGAGAATAGATAACAAATCACTCAACTCTCACTATAAATTTTCTCTCTCAAACAAAATTTGCACACCCAAATTATTTCAGAATACAATCATATTTAATGGAGATAAATAGAGATATAATCTAATTCTATTTATAGTAGTCGAGTTTAAAACTAATCAAACTTGTGCAAATTTACATTCTTCAAAGCTGTTCAAAAAATCAAATTGATGTGACTAAAATTTAGTAACATGATAGACTAAAAATTTATCCCAACTCAAATAAGATTTGAGCCAAAATTCTCAACAAATTCTTACATATAAAATAATAGCTTAATATTCAAACAGAGCATAAGAATTTACTAATGAAATTATATTATTTTTCTTTCTATCCAATAATTTTTTTTTTGTATAAATTTGGAAGAAAATAAAATGTGCAAATGAAAAAAGAAGATGACGAGTGAAGGAAAATAAGAGTTTGTTACCAAGTTATTACGTAAAAAGAAACTAAAGAGACAACAATAATGAAAGAAAAAATTCAAAGAGAAGTAAAATTTATTTGCCAGAAATGGATTTTTAAGCGGTGGCATGGCATTCAACTAGAGCAATCTAAGAAAAGCTCTAATTTACTTATATATTATAGGATTATGTGAGGAAGCCAGAAATAGTAATATTTTCATAGGAATCAAAGGTAAATTATGAGGAACTCCTGGACTACTATGTCGGCGATGTTATGTGATATTTTCAACAAATAAATAATCGCAACTTGTACAATATGAATTTTCATGTCTCTTAACCATCTAACAAAGGTAAGTCATCATATCTCTACCATAAAATTTGTTACCACCATATTGGGTTGGCGTATGACGTGAATTTGCTACATAATATTCCAAGAGTACCAAATAATTAATCGAAATTGAAAATGTAAACGTGATGGCAATTGCGTCAACAATATTAATGGCGGCCAGTTAAATAAGTTGATCAAGAATATTACCATTAGACACAAGAAAACAAAAACAAAATTCCTAATATAGACTCAAAGAGTCAATGTTATGTCTTTATCTTATGGTTTAATCAAACCAAATGGGCTATTAATAAGTAGTTGCAGTCTTATCAAAACCCAATTTTCTTTCTTTTTGTTCTATTCAGGTAAGAAAAAAAATCAAAGATTGTAATAAAAAAGTAATGTATTTATGGTAAATACTCATATGTGTAAATAAAAAGATATTGCTCATTACATTTATTGCGTAGTCTATTTTTTAAATCATACATTTCGTTCATTATGTCAAGATAAACATGCGATCATGTAGTTTTCAATGTCTTATGTACTTAATTTTTTATGTAGTTTTCAATGTCTGATGTACTTAATTTTTTATGTGTATCATCTTTTTCGTAAATTCTATAATATTAATAATTCCAATTATTAAAATAGGCCTTCGTAAATATTATAAAAAAAAAAAAAATGTGTCCATTTATTAATTTAAAAATTAATTAGAGAATAGTTGGATCCCTCACCACCCACAATAGACGCCCCCTTTCTTCTCTCCCACCAAGTCCCAAACCATCAACCATGGCCACCTCTCTCCCTTTTCCCACCCCTCTCTTTTAGTGTTGTATATGGGTTGATTTAGTTTTTAAAAATACATATAGGTTGGTTTGATTTGATTTCATACTAAATTTATGATTGAACTAATTATGTTTGATTTTAATTTTTTAGACTCAAAATCAAATCAATCATTTAGCAAAAGCAAAACAAATATAACCAATAAAAACACAGGTTAGTTAGATGTGAAACCAGGATTCTACAGATTTTAAAATTTACTTTGCACACAAAAAATGCGTTGTACAAATTTCAAAAGTTTAAAACAACAAAAAAAAGCAAGAATCCGTACAACAAAACAAAAGCTTGAAGTAAAAGCTTAGAACAATTGCTATGTAATTTATTTAGTGAAATAAATGACAAAAATCTAATAAAAATTTCACACAAATAAATGACAAATGAAAAGCAAATAATAGATGATAATAATTATCTAATCTACTATTGCTAATGTTTCTCAAATTTTTTATATGTATATTCATGAATATATATATATATATATATATATATATATATATATATATATGGTTTAATTCTCAATTTAGTTTGA
>JAOTRH010468915.1:0-27242 GCA_034768845.1 Heliamphora exappendiculata | reverse complement strand
CATCCACCAATGTACCAGAACAGATAACCCATTTATTATCTTTAATAACCACAGAGTTATTAAAATAAATCAAATATCAATGTTTAGCCAATCTAGAAACGGAAACTAAGTTCTTTCTAATGGCAGGTACATGAAGACAATATCTTAATATTAAAATTCGATCTCTACCAAAATTGAGAATGACATCACTTACTGCAACTGCTGTTACTTTTGTATTATTATCTATATGCAGGTAAATATCTCAATCACTGAGTTGTCGAATTTTCTAGAACCCCTGCAAAGGATTGCAGATATGACTAGTGGTTCCCGTATCTACACACCAGGTTCCGGTAGATTACACCACTAAATATGTTTTCACAACTAGTAAATAGAAATCACCCATGTTGTTCTGCTTACTGAGAAATATTGGACAACTTTTTCTAGTGCCGTATTTAGTTACAGTAAAAATATTTATCTTTTGATTTTTTTACACTAGTTCGTGGCCAACTAACTATCCTGAAAACTGTGTCTCCCTATTTTTGAACCTTTTTCTTCTTCATGCATTTCGACCCCGATGAAGAACTTTTTTCAGAATCAAACACAATTTTTGGTATTGAAAGAATACTATTGGTAGTTAAAACTATATGCAAGTTACTTTTTTAGTCAACAAAATTTGGTTCTGTAATTTTGCTTTTTGTGAGTATTGAAGCGAGTGGGTTGAAAGCCATTTTAATTATGAGAATCACATAATTAAAAAAAATTGTTAATTATGATGTGCAAAACTTTAAATTCATTTTTATTGGGTTTCCTCTACCATTTTAAAATTAATTCGCCAGTAGTCTGGTAACCTGAGAATAGCGTATCTCGCTGGGAGGACGCCTACTATTTTTAATAAGACCAGACATGCGAATTGTTTTTAATTTTACTATCTAGACAACTGACCATGCCAAATAAAATTAAATAGTTGACATACATTCGATCTAGTATATAGTAGCAATGACTCATTTGGAGATGATATTATTATATACAGCTAAGTGTTAACCATTATCTAATCCTAAATCAATCGCTTCGCCATAAATCTTTCAGTTGGAAATGTGATCTACACTAACAATTATCTAGAATTATTCATAAAGGAGATTTGAACTGGCGATACCGCAATTAATCTATTCGTTGAGGAGGAAAGTCTTACTGCCGGCACGCAAGTTTTAATTGTATCACCTATAAACTGGTGATGGAGACCGCAGAATTTATCTGTGAATAAATTTTCATCCCACTTAGATTTTTAAAATATTTTTGAGGGTTATAAAAATCTATTTAATTAAAATAAATTTATTAATTTCAAAAAATCACACGATCTGAAAGAATGAAACATTTTTTCGTATACACAATTTTAAAGATTCTGATTTATCAAACTATTTTTTCGTGTTTAAATGAGTAATAAATAAAATTTAATAAATGCATAGTTTTTTCTTCAACTTTACAGCTAATGTATTGATTAAAGACATTTATTTATTTTATTTTTTGTTCCATATTTTTTTTAAAAATAATAATTTATTTCGATTAAATATTTTTCTATTTAATTAATTAAAAATCCGGAATTAATTTCCATGTTTTTTCAAGATATATGATTTTATAAAAAATCAATTTAAACGTGATATTTTGTAAAAAAGAAAATATCTAAAGTTTTTCAATTTAATTAAAATTAATTAATTAAAAAAACTTAATTTTATTTTTCATTACAAAATATTTTAATTAAAATCAAAATTTTGAATTAATTTAATAAACAGAATAAATAAAACAGATATGCAATCATTCACGCAGTTCATATATATATAAACATGACATACATATATTTCGATTTTATGATCCAAGTGAAACACTCAGTTATTTCAGTCTCTGTAAGAGAATCAGCTATTTCAATTTCTGTTCGCATTTGATTCAGTGTCCTGATTGCATCAGACTTTTCTAATACTCTCTGATATATAATGATATATCATATTAGTCTCGTATATATTAGAAAATTAACACAAAACAGTCCCGAGAGAGAGAAATCGCTGGCTATCACCAGCCACCACAGGCGGCGCCGCCTCATCCAAGCTCCATTTTTGACGAGCTTTTTTACAGTTGAAAAGCTCTCAAAATATAGGGTTTTTTTTTTGTCAAAAAACATTTGGGAAAATTGCCTGAAAGAAGGCCGAAAACCAGCCTGAAACTGCTGCTGTTGCAGCATAGCGCAGCCACATGGAACCGCCAAGTTCTCGATGATTTTTTGACCTCTTTCCGAATTTCATTTTCAACGTACTTTATACCGTTGGAATGTTATTGAAAAGTACTATTTTTCTATAAAAAAGCAGCTTGAAAAAATGCTTGAGAATCGCCTCGAACAGACTGCCGCCGCTCTTGTCCGCTGTCGCTTGGAACCGCCAACTTTTCGAGGCTTTTTCAACCTCTTTCCGAACTTGATTTTCAATGTACTTTATATCGTTGGAAAAATCTTGAAAAGTACTATTTTTGTATGATAAATCTGCTAAAAAATAGGTCAGAAAAATGCCAAAAAGCTACTTAGAACAAACTGCCGTTGCTCTTGTGCTTTGTCGCTTGGAATCGCTAACTTTTTGAGACTTTTTTGACCTCTTCTCGAACTCCGTTTTCGACGTTATTTATACAATTGAAAAGCTCTAGAAAAGTAAAATCTTTTCATCAAAAAATCTGTAAAAAATAGCCTAAAAAACTGTCAAAAAATTGCCTGGAAGCCACTACCACCACCGGCCTGTATGTCACCTATTTGGGTTGTGATTTTGGCCTAATTATTTCTTATGTGTGACAATATTTGAGCCATGTTTTATTACTATTTTATATTTAAAAACTTTTTCAAAAAATAGTCTAAAAAATGGTCCAAAAAATCATAAAAATTGCTGTCGACAAAGCCGTTAGAACCGAGCTGTTTTAGTGATTTTATCTCGTTGTTTTTGACTTATTTTTATGCTATTTTTTATTTACAAATACTACAAAAAGACTCACCAAAAAAAATTATTTAAAACCATTAAAAACTTACCGCGATCCGTGGCCTATTAAAACCCGAACCACCACCGGTGTCGCCTCCGTTCTTTATGTTCTTGGATATGTTCAACCTGATTTTAAATAATCTAAACATATATTTTTTTTCAAAAAAACTAACTATTACATCGATCCTATGCCCCGAAAGGTAACATTCGATCTATCACGGCTAACCTCCATAATTAAAAAAATAATCATCATTAACATCATTCAATCAAACATCAATAATAAATGGCGATAAAAAAATTGAAATTAGCACGCCTACAAAACAATAGTTAGCACAGTTTTAAAACTACCTGCCCCCGATAATCGTAAATAAAAAATAAATTGGCTCTGATATTAATTGTTGGAAGCAAAACTGCCAAGATCTTTATTTTTGCAAACGATTATCTGAGAAAAATTAATTGGACTGGCAAAAGCCAAAACGGGCTCCAGATAAAACTTTTGATGACGAACGATTAAAATAAAACCCGTGCATCGAAGTTAATTTAGAGGAATACCTTTTTATTTGTCGAATCATCAACTATGATTTGAATATAAGTTCAAGCGCCTGTCAGATCTTTTACCGTATTCCCTTATGCAAATTTCGAATATAGTGTGAGTTATAATTCTCCGAGAACTCATACCGGCAGAACCTGGATAACTTTAGTCTTAAAGACAAGTTACGAAACTAGTTCAGCCTAACCACATATAGCGCTACAATAGGGACCCAGGAAGTAATTATGAGTAAGACTTCCAGTGGAGCACAAACACGTATCAGCGGTTTCTGCAATGAAGCAAACCTCATAGCGGTATTTGCAATTATGAAAAATTAGTAGCGGTTTCTACAATTTTTACAAAACACTAAATTATAGTTTATAACATTAAAGAATTATAATTGCATTCTAACCCATAATCTCAAGACCATATAGTATTGAGCTCTTGTTATTAAATGCTTACTATTTCTCCCCACGTTAAGATTTCTGATACCCGAAAATTAAATTTAATTACTGATAATTTAATTTAATTGGTATCTTGATATTCCTTAAACCCTTCCAATTAACTTATTTGACTGTTGAATAATTAAATCTACTTGTAGGGTTTGGCCCGGTCAAAACTTATAAGTTTCCTAAAGGGGGTATCGTCAATCCTGATTTTTCGAGACGTGAATTTCGTCAATAATTAATATTTACTATATAAATAATATCGCTATCTAACTCACTGGAAATATAGACCCATATAAGATCCAACCCTCTAATGAATCAAAATAACGAATATTAAATATACGAAAATCAATAATTATTTCAGAATTATGTGGATAAGCACTATTCATAGTAATCTTGAGGTGTGAATTAATTTATATAGTTAGTATAAAATTAATTATCCTAAATATCCAATTCAATACACACAAAGTGTACGCGCACAGATAGTCGGAACAATAGACGATGCTATTATCTGTTCCCCGTAAAGACATGCTTACTAAAATTCTGTACCACAGTCGTACCGATGGTATGCCTATTTTCATCTAAACTGTGAATATAAAACTTATATTATGCAAGAACTTAAAATTTGATTTTCTGTGTGCAAGCCGTACTCTACACACCAGATTAAATATTATACAGAATATCGGACATCTATGCATAACATTGAAAAAATGATACACGTACATTGTTAATAAAGATTCTCATAAAATAAAAATTAATTTTGTTAAAATAAAATTAAATTAGTATACTAAGCCTAGCAAATATTGTTCTATTTTGCTGATAAAAAGAAAAAGTTTAGATATGTATAAGCCTTCAATAACTCAATTCTACAAGAACAAGAATGTTCTGAACAAAAATCCAGCTCTCTCCCCTAACCTCCTCCTCCCTGAAACGTATAACTGGTGATTTGATTTGTTTTTCTCATCTGGGTTTTTGTTATTCTGTGAGTTCCGTGCTCATCTCTCAATAATTGTTGGATAAACTTTACTTTTTTATTGATTAATTAAACCAAGTTTGAGTTTGAATGTCATCTGGTTTATTTTCTATTTTTTGAGTGAGTTGATATACACACACACACTAGCTAGCAGGGGAACAAAAAAAGTGTGCACACAGCACGCAAACAACTAATCGAAATCCCATTATGCTAATTAAAATCTCATTTGATGGCATTTTAGGTGTCTCTTTATCTATGTATGGAAATAGAAACCCCACCCTTGATGCCTCCTAGCTATTCCCCCTATCTTTGTTAATAAAAATTATATTTTACTGTATATTAGAATAATATTTTTAATAAATCATCAACACCACCAACATGTGTGTGTGGTGGGGCATACAAATACCGGGGGTTTCTCCACAAGAGGTTCCTCGTCATCAAGAAATAAAAAAGAGCCTAACATGGTGGTGACTTCCTGTATATTATTCTAGTATTCTGGTGGTGATTTTGCATTCATGTGGATTCTTGTGGCAAGGTATGACTGTTGGTCACTTTTTGTTTATGGTTATTTTATATTTTAAAAAATTCAATTTTGTGAATAAATATGAGCTTGTTCATCAATATTCAATTGATATTTGAAATCTCCCTTTTAATTTTCAGAATTTACTAATCATACTACACGGCATGACCGTTGTACCGAATATTACTTCATATAAAAAACTTGAATAACCAAAGCTTAAAACAACATTACTTGGCACTTTAGGCAATGAATGGATATGAAAGTGAATAGGGTGACATTTAGATAAAATGGACGATGAGATAGAAAATCACACGCGTAGTGGACATCAAGGTATAACAAATACCAAAAGATTGTAGTTGTGTTTATATGTAAACTCCTCCACCCTTCGTCATTTGTTGGTTGGTTGGTTGGGAAGGACCATAATTATAATGTGGTACATGATTTTATTATTCTCATTATCTATCTTAATTTATTGATATTAATTTGAAAGCATTAATAAAGTTTGTATATGTATCGCTCCGATTTTTAAACAATAAAACTCTACAAAAATCGAGACAAAAATGAGATTTTATTTGTAAAAAAGTTCTCAAAACGTGCCATTTTAAACCAAAAAAGTTATTCAAAAGATTTTTCATCAAAAAACCTCATTCGAGACAAAATATAATGTTTCCACACAGCGACTGCCCGCTCGAGCGGTGAGACACCCGAGAGATTTTCAAGTCAAAAGCCAATTTTTTTTTCAAGTCTAAAAAATACACCTAAAAATCTTATCTTTGAACAAGGGTTTAAACAACATCGGAATGCATTTAACTCAAACCAAAACTACAACCAACCTATAGTTTCTCTATCAAAATCATACAACATACATGCATTGAATGTAAAGGCTTTACGGCTTACAAAACATGCTCTTAAGCCCGAATCATAAACTCCTTTTACATGATCCAATAACAAGCAGTAATGAACTACCGAACAACAAAACTACTATACATAACAAAAGAGTTTTATCTTTGTCTCCACCGGGGCTCACCGAGATCAACTCATATGATCAAGTTCACCTGAAAGATTTTTAAATTCCACATCGTGAGCTGAAATTCAATAGGAATAGACTATGATGAAGTAAAAACAGGATATGCAATCACGTAGTATAGAAACGACTCGACTTCGCAAGCTTCAAAATGGTTTTTTATTCTTAAAACTACGTATTGTCATATAATTCAAATAACGTCTAATAGTTTAAGAAAACAACAACAAATATTATTTTTCACTCGGTTCCCACAACCGATAATGATTCCTATGTACCGACTCTATCGCACCGGGAATAAAAGTAACAACTATAGACACTCGCCGATTACCCTAGTTTTGGGACATTTAATAACCCATTAGGTAATGATAAGTTCTATACGGAGCTACAACAATAAACGCCTCCCAGTGGGGCACGCCTCTCAATGGGACAACCACTTCATTTACAGGGATTAACCCAAAGGAGCGAAGCACATATTTGCGCAAAGTTTTTGATGAACTTTCATTGAGGAGCAATAGCGGCCTAAATACACACATTGTTATGGCACATTTATCGAATCATTAAAAACATGTATTTCGACTACGAAAACGTCCAAAGCAGTATATTAATTATGTACAAAACATCCAATGGCCTCCTAGCACGCCGTCCATAACCAGGGAAAAACGACCAACATTTTCAAATGTTTCTCCATTTCAACTAAAATGTTTAAAATCAAAGCTCAATCCCAAGGGTTAGCTCCAAACTTTCAGAACACGATTTTCATAACTTTACATAAATCTCTCTGTTTTCAAAATTCACCTTTTTGAAAACCATGGACACCCACACATCCACAAACTTTGTAATAAATCAAAATAAATGCAAAGCATACTTTTTGTCCAATCAAACACGGTTTAAACACAAAGTTCAACATTTATAGTATTTTAAAGCGGTAAAAAATACATATAATCACATGTAGCATCCTTTTAAAGTAAGATAGTTTAGAATCCTATCTCGGCGAGTTAATACTCAAAGCTTTAAACATCGGTGAGAAATTAAAGTCGCCAAAACACAATTTCGTTATGATGGACACGAAGCCCACGATGAGGATATCGAGGATTGACTATTTGAACGCCAAGATCCGGATCCGAACCCAAACTAAGCCTAAAACTAGAGAGAAGGAAGAAGTTTTAAGAGTTCTTGGTAGAGAGAGATAAGGAAACTTACAAAAGAAATTTTGGTTAAAAAACCAACGCATGAGCTGTCTTATAAAATCTCGCGCCCGGCTGTCTGCTTGTGCAAACAGAGGTTTGCTTGAGTGGTCCCCCATCGACCCAACTCTCGGCCACTAGCTTGCTCAAGCAAACATAGCTCCGCTCGAGTGGTCATCGCAGGGTGAAAACCCGAACAAAAGGTGCATGACTAAGCCCTTGCATGCATAACATATATAGAAACATGATATTCAATAATGATTAAAGTACCAACCAAAATATCAAATAAGCACTACGAAAATAAAACAGAACCATGTCTCACAATGTATGTTTGTATTCTTTAGAGTTGCATTTTAAAAATGCAGTCATGGATAAAAGTTGGATAAATGTGAATAGGATGGATGTAAGATACAGATAAGGCGTTATGGATTTTATTGAATTTGCATGTAAGAACATTTTTAATGAGGCAACAGAAATTGTGTGCCCGTGTAAAAAGTGTCGTAATGTTAGATTGGTGAAGATAGATATAGTAAAAGAGAATCTTATTGTAGATGGATTTAATCAAATTTATACACGTTGGATTTTTCATGGGGAAGAATTGGAGTCCACAGAGTATGGTATCGAAAATGGTGAGCAAACTAATTTAGATAGTCGAGATGAAATGCAAGAAATGTTACGAGATGCATTTGGAATTTTTTCTACAACCCCTACCCATGATATGGGTACAGATAATTTACCTTTGGATGATGTAAAGTGTCCAGATGAAGATACTATTAACTTTTTCAAGTTGTTGAAGCAAGCTGAGCAAGAGTTGTATCCAGGCTGTAAAAAGTTTTCATTGCTTTCATTTGTTGTGCGATTGATGCATATCAAGTGCCTTAGCAGGTGGAACAATAAGTCTTTTACAATGTTACTTAAGTTGTTAAAAGATGCTCTTCCTGATGATGAGATTTTGCCATATTCTTTTGCTGCAAGTAGAAAACTATTGGGGGGTCTGGGCCTTGATTACCATAAGGTTCATGCATGCCCCAAAGATTGTATGTTGTAGTGGGGGAGAATTCTGAACGTGTTAATTGTAAAGTTTGTCATAAGCCTAAATACAAGAAATTTGAAGAGCACTCAAATGGGAGTAATAAAGAAATACGAAAAATTCCACAAAAGGTTGTAAGGTACTTTCTACTAATTCCTAGATTAAAAAGACTATTCACGTCTTTCAAAATCGCTTCCTTAATGAGATGGCATGGAGAGAACCCCGCTCCTAATGGGATACTAAGGCATCTAGTAGATTCTGTTGCATGGAAACATTTTGACCACATCTATCCTGATTTTTCTCAAGATCCTCGCAATGTTAGGTTAGGGTTAGCAGCTAATGGTTTCAACCCATTTCGTACAATGAACATTTCTCAAAGCACATGGCCTGTTGTTGTGATGACATATAATTTTCCCCTTGGTTATGTATGAAACAACCTTAAATGATGCTATCATTTCTTATTGATGGACCAAAGGCACTTGGAAATGATATTGATGTATACTTATGCCTCATTGTGGATGAATTGAAAGAGTTGTGGGATAAAGGTATTGAAACCTACGATGCAGCAAGTAATGAGATGTTCAAAATGCATGCACTATTACTGCGGACAATTAATAATTTTTTTGCATATGCTAACCTGTTAGGTTGGAGCACAAAGGGTCATTTAGCTTATCCTTGTTGTCTTCTTAACACCCGTTCACATCGATTGGTTCATGGAAAGAAGATATGCCATTTAGGTCATCGCCGATGGTTAGATAGAAACCACAAGTTTCGATACGAGCCTATGTCTTTTGATGGTATGATCGAATTTTACTCGCGTCCAACACGATTATCTGGGTTTGAACTGTTGGCAATGTTTCCAATGAACTACGTGAATACATCTGGGAAACAAGATGAAGATGATTCACCTACTAGGGAGAAGAGGAGGCCACATGAGGAAGATGGCGATGGAGATATTACACTGCTATACAATTGGAAAAAGAAGAGTATTTTCTTTGAGTTGCCATATTGGAAAGATAATTTGATTAGACACAATCTTGATGTGATGCATATTGAAAAAAATGTTTGTGATAATGTGCTATATACAATATTGAATGTTGATTAAAAAGGAAAAGACAATCTAAATGCTTGCCATGACCTTTAAGAAATGGGTATTCGAAATGCATTACACCCCCAAAAACGTGGTGGTAAAAAATTATATTTACCTCATGCATGCTTTGCAATGGATGATAGGGAAAAAAACTATGTTCTGCAATCTGTTGAGAAAATTGAAAGGAGTAGATGGCGAATCAGATGCAGACGGACTGTTGTTGGTGAAATTTGAGTCAAGCAGAGAAAGGAGTAGATTCTGTGAAGAGGGTTCTAATAAAGGGAGATTTCGGTCCAAGTCACGTCCAAGGAAGAATGTGGAATACTTCTATTGTCACAAAATTGGTCACTTTAAGAGCCAGTGCCAATAATTGAAGTAACATTTGGAAGAAAAGAAGAGTGAAAAAGCGTATGCAGACTCCATCAGTTTTGCCAAAGAATCGTAAGACAGTGAGGTAGACGGAGATGCACTTTCAGTTTCTTCAGAATTTGATTTTGTGTCAAAGTCATTGATATTAGATTCAGAATACTCATACCATATGTGTCCAGTTAGAGAATAATTTAACTCGTATAAATTTTGCAACAGAGGTAATGTTCTAACGGGGAATGACACAGTGTGTCAGTCAATTGGAATAGGTACAATCAAAATTAGAATGTTTGACAGGGTTGTAAGGACTTTGAAGAATGTTAGGCATGTTTCGGGGTTAAAAAAAACTTGGTTTCTCTAGAAATATTAGATTTTCTAGGTTATGAGTTCACAGCAAGAGGCAGAGTAATGAAGATTACCAGAGTGGCTATGATAATCATGAAAGGACAGTCAGTGAATGGTCTCTAAGATTGGTCCGGGACACGGTGGTAGATGGAGTTACCATTACCATACAGGCAAAATTCCATAGGGATGGCACGAGATACAAATATTTGGGGCTTAGTCAGGTTGACAAGTAAAGTATGTCAGAAAGTTAAAAGAAGGGTACAACAATCGAGGTGGAGTTATGCCAAAAAAGTTCACCCAGAAAATAGGTTGAAGATGTTTCAAATCAACAGTTGCAGAAAGAGAGCAGTGCAAAACCTTCAGGTCATAGGAAAGCTACGGGAAGATCAGGTCGAGATCAGAAGCAAGTAGTAGTGTTAGAGAAGGTGGAATTACCTTAGAAGGCTGAGACTTGGGAGTTTGAAAAATTATCCAAGAACGAGAAGCTGGTAGATTGCAAGAGGGTCAAGTTCAAGTGTGGCTTGAAATTAGTTCAAGTTCATTCAGGTTGATGAACAGAGAAGGTGGAGCACCCATACCCATGAATAGGGTGCAGGACGAGGCAACTGACAGATCTTTAAGATGGTCATGATTTAGAAATTCGAGCTAAGGTAGAGATTGTTGGTTTGGTGTCTCGAATTTTGATATACATGCGCGGTAGGACGTTCGGACAACATTGAAGGACCAAAAAGTGGGTCGACATAGGCGCAGGATCTCTGTAAAAGGCAGAGAAATCAAGACCTTTTTAAGATGGATTGATTGTTCTAAAGACGGATCGATCGGTCTGGGCGCAGCAACAATTTTCTGCGCAGCGGTTAGGATTAAGTTTTGACCTTGGGGCTGCATATATAAGGGCTTTATGTATCATAGAAACCCTAAGATCGTCTATACATTAGAGAGGGATCAGTAAAGAGGCTAGAAAGAGAGTATAGAGAGATAGTAAGAGGCTCAAGTTTAAGGCCACAAATACAGTGTGAGTGTGAGAGAGAATGATTGTAATCTTTATTGATAATAGTGGATTCTCTCTTCTTATCCAATGGAGATAGACAGTTAGCCGAACCACGTATATTCGTGTTTTTATTCTTGTTCATGTTCTTATTTGATTTGTGTAGATTGAAGTCTACGTTCTTGTTTCCGCTGCGTAGGAGATTTGAGCTCTTAAAATTTCAACACTTATTTGGGCTTTGATCGTGCTGTCTCGGAGTATAAGTCTTACTATTCTTATTTGGGTGGTGGCAATACAATTTTTCTTTGCTAATAAAAAAAAATAAAAAATAAAAAATAAAATATAGAAAATTCCTAAATACACATTTTTTAGCACCCTCATAACATGTATTGAGATGCTTGTCCACGATTTATAAATACTTGTGTATTGGTGAGTGTACTCCTCTACTGAGAGTATTTAGCAATAAAATGTGTACTTTAAATTTTTCAAAAAAAATAAGGGCATTTTTCTGATAGGGATTTCGTAACAAATACTAAATCAGTTTCTAATCCCCACTTTTTATTCGCCAATGCCCCCACAAATGCAATTACGAAACTACCAACGTGCAGAGCAATAGTGCCCTAGAGAGCATTATAGTTTGAGTAATTAATGTTATATTTAATATTTGTTTAAGATGTTTAAAATTTTTTGCTTTTAAAAGGTTTAATTGTAACACCCTGCCCCGGACCCTAGTTGTAGAAACCCAGACTGTGACTACTTGTGTAACGATCTAGCCTAAATCCTAGTATCAGCGACGGTTAATTGATAAGATCTTAGGTCGCTGGAAGAATAGAAACCCTAACTCAAATGTTAAATTGATCCAAAAATCCTAAAAAAGATCAAATACTCATAAGCAAAACCTTAATATTTAGAGAAATCTCGTGATAGTCTAAATTAAGTAAATAATATAAAATATAAAATTAAAAATTAAAATTCTCATAATTGGGGTAAAATGACCATTTTGTCCATAGTACAGTAAAAAGTCTTAAAAAATTAAAATTTGACACATGGATACCCAAAATTTGATATTTATATACAATTGATTAATAAAAAACAAAATGATAATAAAAATAATAAAAATACCCTTGCATGGCCGGCTACCTAGGGAATTATACCCCAAAACTACTTTTTACTTTTTTAAGCTTAAAAATAAGAAAAAGATGTATAAATTAAATATTATTTTGACCTAATACTTTTTATACAAGTAATATATATAATAATATAATAATATAGGTAAAAAAAGTAAACAAATAATTAGTTAAAATTTTTACACAATAAATAAGTCAAAAAATAAATTCTAGTCAAACTAGCTTAATTTAGCTTAAAGGTCTACACTTATTTAATTAATTGCTATCAAAATTATGATAAATTATGAAAAGACTAAATTAATTATAAATACATTGATATAATAAGTTTTAGTAGGCTTAGATATCGAAAAGATATATAAAATTAATATTTTATGCATTTTTTTTTTCACAAAATGGTTCTAAAACTCAATTTAAACCCCATAATATTGCAAAATCATCTTTTGTGCTGCCCCAAACAGTCCCAGCTGACTTCCCTTTCTACCATATTCTGAAAAATATTTCTTGAAAATGCAATGACCACCCCATGCAACCAATAGAAAAATTTAAAAACAAAAAAATTGCTTAAAATGTCATAATTATTTTCATTATTCTTTTTCATATAAAATAAGACTTAAGGCCCCCCATTTTGTCCTTCAAATTTTGGCAATAGGAGAGAGAGAGAGAGACCAGAATATTGAGTGTTCAAAAGTTTCTCCAAGAGTTTGAGAGAAAAAGAGGGTGAAAAGAAGGAGAATAAGCTAAGAAAGAACAAGGAAGTTCCTAGAGGGCAAATCCACCAAGTATCCACCATTCTTAGAGCTTCAAGATAAGTAAGTAAATCCCCTAAAACCTTATGATATTCTTCCACAATATAGCCCTCAATCCATCTTTATAATCAAAATTGGTCTGAAGTAGTTTCGTTGGGTAGAACTCAAGATATGCCATTTTTGCCAAAGAGTGTCAGATCTTGATGACTCTGTGTTGCAGACCTAAAAATCCTAAGTTAGAGTGGGAACCGAGGTTGGGTCAAAACATGAAACTTGTAGAGGACATATTTATCTTACTGTCCAACAAACATGAGAAAAAAATAAAGTCTTGATAAGAAAAAATTCTTCCCAAAGTCACTGTTGAGATTCAGTGACTAATAGAGCTCTCTATCACACCTTTTTGTGATATCAAAATCCTAAGTTTTTAGTAGCCAATTCTGAAAGTGGTAAACATGAAAAATGTATCTAACATATTAATTTAAATACCAAGCAAAAATTAGCCAAAAATACCCTCGTATGGTACCCCAAAGGTTTTGAGCATTCTCTGTCAAAAACCTATTTTGCAGACCCTTTTAGGCTGACTGAACACATTTTATAAATTGGACAAAATCACTAACTTTTTCCAAATAACTTTTCCTAACTCAAAACATGAAACTTGTAGGGGACGCCTTAAACGAAAATCTCACCAAAAATCAGACCTATAGCCCTTGAATTGATGGCCCAAAACCGTGACCAACAGAGGCCCAAATTCTGTATTTTTCTCTATAAAATGCTGATCGATTTTCACTTTAATAAAATAAATGACCCATTTGTCCTAGGATCTAACCTTAGTGTTAAACATGAAAATTGTAAAAAATATTTATATCTAATTGGTGTTCAAAAATAAAAAATTAAATCCAGGTTTAGGTACCTCAAAACACTGTCGTAATTTTAAAATTAGCGTTTGAACAACTACCCAATTTTGGCAAAGTGTATGAGTAGTGCGTAACATTATGGAATTTGAATATATGGGTTTTAAATGAATTATGTGTGTGGTTGGTATATGAAATTAACAATTTGATGAATAGAATCCATACCCATAGATTCAATTCAAGTCACATAAAATATAGCTTGTGTTTCATATACTTGTACACCATGCTCATAAGTTTATAACTCAATGCAAAGCATACATATGTCATTTTAGCCCACGCCATGATCAATTTATACATGTAAATTGTAAATAGAAATTGCATATATCATATCACGTCACCGTTGGGTTGGGTTTCGCGGGGTTCACCATTTTGTTTTGAGAAAAGAATGAAAAAATTAAGCCTTAGGTTTGGTACCATGATTGATGAAATTGAAATATTATGATATTGGCTAAATACCCTTATTGTGATATTGGCTATATGCCATAATTTGTTTTGGGATGGTTTTGCCCAAAGTGCTAAATGCACCTTATTGTTTATGATGTATATTCTTGGCAAAGGCAGTTCGGGTGGCGTAATAATAGGAGTTAGATTTCGCAATCCCACGTATGAATTTGACCTGAGATTCGAGAGCTCGAGTGTTGACTTATCCACGCCTTTGCCATCAGTGATGATCCCGCTGGACACTTAGTCTGCCACATAATCATCTCACGGCTTAAGGAACGCTCTTTATCGATCGGTAGACTTGGTCAGTGTTATTAGGATTATGGGGTTTAGGATGGTTCACCTCGATTTGGGAGAGCCTAGAATAACTTAAGTTTAAAATTGGATTAGAAAACAAAATTGATTACATCACATTCATCTGCATCACGCATTTACACAATTGTTCTTATATATGCTTACCCTGTTGAAAACGTTAAATTGTTTGTCTCTTTGACTGTAAATTGTATTGGGTATTATACGATATGTATTGTTGGATATTTTTTTGTGAGTTTGTTAGACGGTTTAAGGAATTTGCTTCTGGGTTTTAGCTCATGGCATTTGTCCCACAAGTGAAGAAGAAGGACTGTTTGAGGAGATTGCACCCGTTGAAGAAGAAGGCGTTGAGGAATAGGGTGAGTGGCAGGAGCCAGCATACCCCGGCAACACGAATTGAAGAATTTGAATTTTCTCCCTTTTTTGTTCTTTTGCTCAGTGTTAGAACAAGGCAATCCAAGAGTGGGGTGAAATTGGTCTTTAAAAAAAATAACAACTAAAAACCTTTTTCAAAACCCTTTTAATATTGAAATGAAATAAAGCAAATTAAGCAAATATTGAAGCAAAGAAAATATTAAAAGATGAGGGATAGAGAGATAGAACCGAACGCCAAGAATTTATAGTTGTTCGGTTTTATCTTAACTTACGTCCATTTCTCAATTTCTCTCTTGAGTATTTTTACTATATAGAATACTTCATGGGCGTATTCCAAGCCTTTACAATCTTCAAGACTTCACTTGAATGAGCTGAATATTTACGGGTATATTCACAAGCTTAACAGCTTCAAGAAGCTCCTATAAAAACAAGCTTATGCTTTCTTCTAATATCTCTTGAACTCTTTTTTGATGAGATTTACTCACTCACTCAAATAATAAATGGTGACTCACCATTGATTATAATAAATGAAGTGTAATAAATGAGAATCACTCACTCTCTTTACAGAAAAGATTTACAATAAATGAGAAGGTAAAGAGAGATGATGAACAAGAGCTGGAGATTCGGCAATAAATGAGTGCTTGAGATTTCTCAGATTGATTCAAGTAATGGAACAGTAAATTTAAGTTTTTAGTTTTTTTAATGCTGAGAAGTTATTTCTTATATAGGCTATTGTGCATTCATGACTGTTTGAGGTAGGTGGGAGCAATAAATGTCAAAAATCTAACCGTTAAGATCTATCGCGATTTGAATTTTTTTCGCCGGTGTCGACACAATTTTTGTATTCTATCTTCCAACATCCTGGTGTCGACACAATTGAATCTGGTGTCGACTCGATTGAAATTTCAGCATTCGGAGGAACCAATTTGTGTCGACTCAACTTGCCTTTGGTGTCAACACGAAATTTTGTAGGAAGTCTCGGTTCTTTTGTGTTGACTCATCTTTAGTTGGTGTTGACTCAAATGTACTTTCGAATCCGAGAGGAGGCACTTTGTGTCGACTCACGACTTCTGTAGTGTCGACACTAATTTTTTCAGGTAGTCTCGGGACTTTTGTATCGACTCATCCTTAGTTGGTGTCGACACCTCAAAATCTACAGGTGGTTTCAGTTATTTTGTGTCGACACAGTTTTTATTTGTGTCGACCCAAATTTCCGAATACCAAAAGTGAGGATCACTTTTGTGTCGACACAAAATTGATTTGTGTCGACTCAAATTGAGTCTTGGGAGCTTTGGCTCTTATGTATTGACACAAACATTATTTGTATTGACATTAACTTTGATACCTGGAAATCAACTTCATTAAAAAATTAAGGTGTCAAACCATTTGATCAAGGAGGTTGACACACTTGATTTACTTTAAGTAAATTTTTCCTTAGAGCTTTTTAACTTAATTTTCAAACGGAATGAACACAAAATATTCTTTATTCAAGAATGCTAAAGTGTTTGAACTTTTTTGAGATATAAGTCATTTCTTTTGGATTAAGGTGTCAACTTAATTGTTCAAAATGTGTTAACACTTTCATTTTAGAAATATAAAATATTATCTATTTAAATCCATTATTCTTAGAAAATAAATTATGAAAATCATCAAAATTAAAATAAAAATCACTTGAGTTAACAATCTCTCATTTTTTGATGATTACAACCATATTAATATTTTCTAGAAAATATTTAAAAATATTTTTTAACAAGGGTTCTCCCTTATCGATATGCCTTAAAGAGTATATGCAATTATAAAGATTAGGCATACAACAGAGTGAAAGCATACAATTTTTAACATGATTTGCAACAAGTGATCAAGAAGCATTCTGAATTTATTAAAACTTGTGCAAAATAGTGAATGTGTAAATATTCATTAGCCAAATCATTCAATAAACATTCATAGGCAAATAAACAACAGATACAATCAACATAAGAACAATATTCACCATTCATTAAAAAAAAATATTCAAACATCCCAAACCATAATTACCATTCAACCCATTCAAATACATAACTAAAAGAAATGTATGTTTAAAAACAGTTGCATATTCTCCTTCTAAAACTTAGTCAAATGTTTTGAAACTCCTTTCCACTTCAGCTACTCCCCTTATCTTCTACTGCTTTCTTTCTTTCTCCCATTTTGGAATCTTCAAAAAAAAATTGGGACTGTTGATCGTCCATGAAGCGCTTGAATTCCTTCTTTTCTTTGGCTTTGTCCTTGCTTGCTGAGGCTTGTTTTTTTGCTGCATGTGCTCGTTCGTCCTTAGCTTCGGCGGCAGCCATGGCTTCATAGCGTGCCGCCAATGCTAGGTCGGC
Organism: Heliamphora exappendiculata; assembly: GCA_034768845.1. Lineage (NCBI taxonomy): Eukaryota > Viridiplantae > Streptophyta > Magnoliopsida > Ericales > Sarraceniaceae > Heliamphora > Heliamphora exappendiculata. The sequence goes on along the minus strand of JAOTRH010468915.1, from coordinate 9,494 downwards.
TTCCCTTTTCAGTCGTGCGGCCTTCTCCTTTTTGGTTTCTTTAGGGTTGAATTGATTTGCCCATGCATCCTTGATCCATTTTAAGTGCTCTTCCACCTTCTGAGAGTTGGCATGCATCGCAGTGACAATGCCTTGGTCATACTCCTTACGCACTTGATGAAGGATGGCCGTGTTGCAATTGACAATGGATGTAATGTTTTCATCAATTGTTTTGCAGAGCGCTCTCCCTACATCTGTGGCATTTTTCACATCTCTGCGTAGGCTTCGATTTGTTTTGTCAAGGTGTTTTAGTTTCTCAAAGAGGAAAGAAATGGTATAATTCAAGTCAGAAAAGTCTTGGTCGACTTTTTCTTGAAAAAGAGTCACTTAAAAAGACAAGAGTTGATTAAAGAAACAACCTCAGAGAGGTCAGCATGAACAGGGATAGAGGATGATGCTGGTGGAGTAGATGGAACAAAAGTGAAAGTGGGAAGAGGAGGAGGAACAAATGAGGGGCCATGAGTGTCAACAGTATGAGAGGGAGGAAAATCAAGATCAATGGGGATGGAGGAATTATTTCGAGGTGCAGGGGGATGTGTTCTGGTGGATGCAGGAGTACCTCGACGAGTAGTAGTTCAGACACCATCAACATATGCAATTTGCATACGTTTGAGGGAGGAGCTACCATACAAATCATGTTTAGAAAAGGCAACAGCCTGTTCTTTAGATAGATCTACGCCAAAATGGCGAAAAACACGTGTGAGGTACATCCCATGGGGGAGAGATGAGTTTTTCTTACTGTGGGAATGAAGCATATGGGATATGAACAAAAAGCCTAGGTCTAACTTTTGCTTCTTAAGAATACACCACATTATGAAAATGTGCATGTATGAGACATCACCAAAATTTTTCATTTGAGGGAGAAAAATGTGGTTGACCATATGATGCAACAGACGCATCTCAAGCTTCAAAGAATTAGCCTATAAAGGCTAAGTGGGGTCGATATCTTCATTTTCAAAAATATTTTTAACAGATTCAGAGAAGAAAATGCCTTCAACCTCAATTGGTTTTTGGCTATGGTAAACACAGATATGCCTTCAACCTCAATTGTTCAAAGAGGAGGGGGTTAAAACGATATCTTTACCATTCACCCAAGTAGTGATGGTGGTGGTCGAAATCAGTGAAATGTGGAAATATACATAAAAGGATTTGACAAGTGTGGGATAGTGCGATTCTTTGATTTGGAGGAGCCTTTCCCACCCAAGGCCTGAAAAGAGATTCTTGAATCTCATTTCAATGGAGTCAAAGAAATTAAAATCTATAGCGCGATTGGGCGCTACTTTGCGATTTGCAAAAGAAGAGTAGTAGAGTTGACGAATTTTGGGGGTTTTAAAAGAGATTACCTCTGATGAGGCTATATTTTTAGGAATTGTTGTCGCTGTCGTTGTCATCATCGTCTTCCTTCTCTTTGAAGTTCTAGGGCTCGAGGATGATTCTTCTTCGGTCCTCTTTGCTCCTTTGCCCATTATTTTTTGCGGCATTTTGAAGGATTTGGATTTGAGAAGGAGATGAGGAGTTAACACAGGGTTTGAGAGAAAACAAAAAAGAGCAGGAGATGAATAGTTTATAGAGAGAGCGAGGGAACATTGTGACTATTCATGGGACCTACATGTCTTTTTATAGACATAACGATTTGTGTTGACACAAATTATTTTTGGTGTCGACACGATTTGTATCGAGTGTGGGTATCGAAGACAGGAAATGGTGTCGACACATTTTTCATTTGGTGTCGACACATTCGGTCATTTGGGTCGACACGATCCAGATTTGTGTTGACACAAATTTATCGAGAGTCAGGGAACTAGAATTGTGTCGACACTGATTAGAATTGTGTTGACACTTTTTCTCGCAGTGCCACTTCTATACAGTTTTGTGTCAACACTATACACATTTGTGCCGATATTTTTTCAAGTGGTGTCGACACATTTTTACATGTAAAAAGGAACATTAAATGCTTCGAAATACAATGAAAAGATATGGTTAGTATGGCAAATAAATCATCAATTAAGAGCATATAGCATACCAAGTTCTCTTCTTATATAACATATCCTTTATTCATTTAAAAATTTTGTGAAAATGTCCCATAATCGGTAATCTGTGCCTATAAATTTAAGTTCAATATTTTCTTTTTGCACATGATCTCTTATAAAATGATGTTTAATCTTTATGTGCTTGGTTCTTGAGTGTTGTGTAGGGTTCTTGGTTATATTAATTGTACTAGTGTTATCACATTTTATAGGGATATGATCTAAATGAAAACCATAGTCCTCTAATTGTTGTTTCATCCAAAGAACTTGAGCACAACAACTTCCAGCTGCAATGTACTTAGCCTCGGCTGTAGACAACAGCTTCCAACTGCAATGTACTCAGCCTCTTGGTTATATTATTTAAATGTTTCCTTTGCTTCTTGCTAAATTAAGAAATTAGTGAGTGCCCTAGGAATTGACAAGTACTACTTGTGCTTTTTCTATCTACTTTGCATCCGAAAAAATCAGTATTCGAATAGCCAAATAACTCAAAGGTTATTTCTCTAGGATAAAATAATCCTAAATTTTGTGTACCTAAGAGGTATCTAAAGATGCGCTTAACTGCGATTACATGTGATTTTTTAGGATTCTATTAAAATTTAGAACACATGCATACACTAAACATAATATCTGGACGACTAGCAGTTAAAGATAAGAGAGATTCAATCATACCTCTGTAATGCTTTTCATCCACAGCTATGCCATCTTCATCCTTATCAAGCTTTGTTGTAGGACACATTAGAGTTCCCATAGGTTTTGCTTTAAGCATGTTGAAACTCTTCAATATGTCCCTCGTGTATTAGCTTGATTGATGTAGATTCCTTCTTGAGTTTGTTTGATTTGGAATCCAAAAAAATAGTTGAGCTCACCTATCATGCTCATCTCGAATTCTCCCTGCGTACACTTAGTAAAGTCCTTGCAAAGAGATTCGTTAGTTGCACTAAAAATTATATCATCTACATAAATTTTTACAACTAGAATATCTTTTCTTGAGACTTGATAAAAAGAGTAGTATCAATTTTTTTTCTAGAAAACTCATTTTTAGTCAAGAATTTGCTAAGGCTTTCGTACCAAGCTCTAGGTGCTTGCTTTAAATCATAGAGAGCTTTGGTATGTTTGTAAACACGGTTTGAAAAAATTGAATTTTTAAAGCTAGGAGGTTGTTTCACAAAAACTTCATCCGAGATAAAATCATTTAAAAAGGTACTCTTGACATCCATTTGATAGAGTTTAAAAATTTTAAAGTATGCAAAGGCAAGCAACATCCTAATGGCTTCAAGCCTAGCCACATGAGCAAAAGTCTCATTAAAATCGATGCATTCTTCTTGATTATAACCTTAGGCTATCAATTGAGCTTTGTTTCTAAGAACTATTTCATTCTTATCTATTTTATTTTTAAAAACCCATTTTGTAACGATGATGGAATGTTCTTTAGGTCTTGGGACTAAAGTCTAAACTTTGTTTCTTTTAAATTGATTTAACTCTTCTTGCATAGCCAAGATCTAAAATTCATCATTTTTGGCTTTCTCAAAATATTTTAGTTCAGTTTGAAAAAAAATACTAAATTACCACAAACATTATGTAGAGAGGAATGAGTTTTGATACCTTGCGATGGATCACTAATGATTAAATCTCTCGGGTGACCATGAGAAACCTCCACTCTATAGGTAGGTCTGAATTTTTTGAATTTTCAGATTCTGCTATCTGTTGGGTAGTGTTTTGTTGTGAATTTAAAGCTTTCTCTTGATTTTGCTCTTTTTTTTTTCTTAATAAAGATATCTTCAATACATTTTTCTATATCTAAAAGGTTATTTTCACATAATTCTTTTGAAGAACCGATGTTAGCTTCATCAAAAATAACATGTATAGATTCTTTAACAACTAGGTCTTTTTGTTGAATACTCTATACGCTTTACCAGATATAGAATATCCTAAAAAAATATCTTCATCAGATTTTGCGTCGAACATACCCAAAAGTTTTTTGTTGTTGTTTAAAACAAAATATTTGTACCCAAAAGCGCAAAAATAATTGATGTTAGGTTTTTTTCCATTCCATAGCTCATATGGGGTTTTCTTGAGAGAAGCTCTTATCATAACTCTGTTTATGATAAAACAAGCGGTATTGACAGTCTCGGGCGCCCAAAAGTGTCGTGGTAGATTATTTTCACAGAGCATAGTTCTAGCCATTTATTCCAATGTCCTATTTTTCCTTTCAACAACTTCATTCTGTTGAGGGTTTCTAGGAGCAGAGAAATTATGGTTAATACCATTTTTATCACAAAACTTTTCAAAATATTTATTTTTAAATTCTCTACCATGATCACTTTAGATACTTGTGATTTGATAACTTTTTTTATTTTGAACTCTCCAAGACATTTTTGTAAAGGAAGCAAATGCTTCATCTTTATGAGCTAAGAACAGCACCAAAGTGTATCTAGTGAATTCATCAATAATAACAAAGGCATATCTCTTGCCTCCAAAGCTTAAAGTCCTTGTGGGGCCAAACAAATCCATATGCAATAATTGTAATGGTCTAGAAGTTGAAATCTCATTTTTAGAATGAAAAAAGTTTCTAATTTGTTTGCCTTGTTGACATGCATCACACACTGTCTTTTTTAAATTTGATTTGGGATAACTCAATCACTAATTTTTTTTTCAGAAGTTTGGAAATCAAGTTCATGTGTGCATGTCTAAGTCTCTAATGCTATAACCAACTATTGTCACTCAAGGTGGCTAAGCACTTGGTATCATTCTTATAAAGATCATTGAGAGTAAATGTATAAATATTTTCATGTCTTTGACTTTCAAGAATAACTTTGTTATTGGTTGAATCTTAAATAACACACTTAGCATGATCAAACACAACTTTGTATACTTTGTCACAAAGTTGGCTAATGCTACGAAGGTTATGTTTCAAACCATCAACAAGCAAAATATTTTCAACAGAAGGGGAATGAATTTTACCAATACAGCCAATTTTTATGATTTTTCCTTTTCTATTGTCTTCAAAAGTCACAAATCTACCATCTTTTAGCTTGAGAGATGCAAATATCGATTGGTCGCTTGCCATGTGTCTTGAGCAAGTGCTATTGAGATACCACATCTCCTCCTTGAATGAGGATTTGAGACATACCTGCAAGGAGAATTGAGTTTTGATCTTTGGTACCCAAATTTTCTTGGGTTCTTTGGTGTTAGTTCCTTGAGGATGTGTTTCTTTGGGAATCCAAGCCTTCTTGACAGAACTGTTAGAGAATTTTCTATGTGGATAGCGTGTGACAGTGTGTCCATGCTCATAACAGTGAAAGCAAGTGGCATTTGTATGATTTGATGATATTTTAACAAAAATATTGCTTAAGAATTTTTATTTTTTCTTGGGCTTATAACCAATTCCAGCTTTGTCAATAACACATTTTTGCATACTAAGAAGTTTGTTCAAGTTGTTCTTTCCTTGAGTGAACTTGTAAACAGTTTTTGTAAGATCCTTAACTTTTTCACTTAAGGCTTTGTTTTCTTCTTTCAAAACAGAAACTTATTTTAGTAAGATAGATTTCTTATTTTTTAAGATTTCAATTTCAGTTGAGAAGGAAAGAACTAATTTTTTTAAAACAGAATTTTTTGTACCAATTTTTCTCAATTCATCGTGCAAATCTTGAAATGTATTTCGCAATTCATCTAAAGAAAAAGGTTCAGGTGTTACCTCATCATCTTCTTTGCCCATGAGGCGTAGATTTGCCACTTCATTTTCTTTTTTTTCATCCTCAGAGCTGCTGTCATCACTTTCACCCCAAGCAGCTATCATGACTTTTTTGAACCCCTTTTTGAATTGCTTTTTGAGCTGAGGGCATTCAGCTTTGATGTGTCCAAGCTTTTTGCACTCATAGCAAATGATTTCTTCTTTCTTGGAGTTGTTATTGAATTTTCTAGAGTCGCCTTTGAACTTGGTGGGCTCACCTCGGTGTCTTTCCTTTTTAAAGAACTTCATTTCTCCTTGTTTCTTATTTCTAAGAAACTTTTTGAATTTTATTGTGTTGAGAGCCATATCTTCATTTTCATCACATGAGAAGTCTTCCTCAAATTCTTCTTCATGAGTTGAGGACTTCAAGGCGATTCCTTTCTTCTTTTATTGTCTTCCTCTTCGTCTATCTTGATATTCATCTCATGGGTTATGAGAGAACCAAGGAGCTCTTCTAGACTGAGCCTGTTCAGGTTTTTGGCTTCTTGAATCGCTGTGACCTTAGCTTCCCAACTCTTTGGCATACACCTCGGAATTTTTCTTTCCATCTCTACATTAGTGTAAATCTTGTTAAGAGATTTTAGTCCGTTAATAATATCGGTGAAGCGAGTAAACATATCAAAAATTGTTTCATCTGCTTCATTTTGAATAATTCATAGTTATGCACAAGTAGATTAATTTTTGACTCTTTCACTTGATTTGTACCCTTATGGGTAACTTCGAGTCTATCTCAAATTTTCTTAGCTGTGTCACATGTTGAGATTCTATTGAACTTATTCAGGTCGAGTGCGCAATATAGGAGATTCATAACCTTAGCATTTTTTTGTATCTCCCTAATAGTAGTTTCAGTCCATTCAGCTTCAGGTTTAGGGACAGCAGCACCTTCAACAGTTTTGGTAGGTCTTTTGGGTTCATTTATAATAACCCTCCAAAGGTCATAGTCAACGCCTTGAATGTAAATTCTCATTCTAGCCTTCCAGTAATTGTAGTTTGTTTCATTGAACAAATAGGATCTATTGGTCGATTGACCTTCGGATTGGATAGGTCCGATGCTAGTGGTTGTCCTGAAACGCTTAGACGGTTATGTCAAAAGCAAGAGCCCAAACTCTGATACCAATTGTTAGAATAAGGCAACTCAAGATGAGGGGTGAATTGGGTCTTTAAAAAAATAACAACTAAAAACCTTTTCCAAAACCCTTTTAATATTGTAATCAAATAAAGAAAATAAAGAAAATATTGAAGCAAAACAAATATTAAAAGATGAGGGATAGAGAGATAGAACCGAACGCTAAGAATTTATAGTGGTTCGGCTTTATCTTGGCATACGTTCACTCCTCATGTTCTTCTTTGAGTATTTTCACTATATAGAATACTTCACGAGCGTATTTGAAGCCTTCACCATCTTTAAGACTTCACTTGAATGAACTAAATGTTTACGGGCATATTCACAAGCCTAACAGCTTTAAGAAGATTCTACGAAAATAAGCTCATGTTTTCTTCTAATCTCTCTTGAACTTTTCTTTGATGAGATTTATTCACTCACTCAAAGGGTAAAGGGTGACTCACCATTGATTACAATAGATGAAGTGTAATAAATGAGAATCACTCACTCTTTTTACAAAATTTTTTTTACAATAAATGAGAAGGTAAAGAGAGATGATGAACAAGAGTTGGAGATTCAGCAATAAATGAGAGCTTGAGATTTTTCAGATTGATTCAAGCAATGGAATAGTAAATTTAAGTCTCCAATTTTTTTTAAATGTTGAGAAGTTAATCCTTATATAGGCTCTTGTGTATTCATGGTCGTTGGAGGTAGGTGGGAGCAATAAATGCTAAAAATTCAACCGTTGAGATCTGCTGCGATTTGAATTTTTGTCGCCGGTGTTGACACAAAGACTTTTGGTGTCGACACAAAATGTCTGGGGCAGGTCCCTTAAGTGGTTGGGTCGACACAATTTCTGCATTCTACCTTCCAACATCCTGGTGTTGACACAGTTGAATCTGGTGTCGACTCGATTAAAAGTTCAGCATCCGGAGGAACTACTTTGTGTTGACTCAACTTTCCTTTGGTGTCGATACAAAATTCTGCAGGAAGTCTCGATTTTTTTGTATCGACTCATCTTTAGTTGGTGTCGACTCAAATGTACTTTTGAATCCGAGAGGAGGCATTTTGTGTCGACTCACGACTTCTATGCTGTCGACACTAATTTCTTCAGGCAGTCTCGGGACTTTTGTGTCGACTCATCCGTAGTTGGTGTTGACATCTCAAAATTTGTAGGTGGCTTCGGTTATTTTGTGACGACACAGTTTTTATTTGTGTCGACCCAAACTTCTGGATACCAAAAGTGAGGATCACTTTTGTGTCGACAGAAAATTGATTTGTGTCGACACTAACTTTGATACCTGAAGATCTACTTCATAAAAAAGTTATGGTGTCAAACCATTTGTTCAAGGAGGTTGACACACTTGATTTACTTCAAGTAAATTTTGTCTTAAAGTTTTTTGACTTAATTTTCAAACAGAATGAACACCAAATATTCTTTATTTAAGAATACTAAAGTGTTTGAACCTTTTTTTAAGATATAAGTCATTTCTTTTTGACTAAGGTGTTAACTTAATTGTTCAAAATGTGTTAACACTTTTATTTTGAAAATATAAAATATTATCTATTTAAATATATTTATTCTTAAAAAATAAATTATAAAAATTATCAAAATCAAAATAAAAAACTCTTGGGCTAACACTCAGTTTCCATGGGCATATTGTAATTTTGTTAAATTCTTTAGAAAACTGTAATCGTTATGTAATCTGAACAAGTTCTGAATCTTTAACGATGTAGTACTTATCATATGTAACTATGAATGCACGGTTAGAATATATCCCTTATTTATTATTACGTATGCACCAACGCGTTCGGAGGACATGGCGTCATATTAATTTTTTCAAAAAAAATTAGATTATTTAGAATAATTATTTGTAGTAATTTTTTTTGCTTTTTTACTTTTTGTTGAAATGTTTAAAATGCTCGTACTTTTAGCTTTCAAATTGTAGTATTTAGGGTATTAACACGATTTTTTTTATTTTTCTGGGTAGGATTGACTTTTTTGAGTAAATGTATTATAGTAATTTTACTTGAAAAAAAGTTATGGTATTTGGGATATGTATTATTTTTTTTCTTGAATTAAGATATAAAAAAAAAATTAACTTCTTCTAAAATCAAACAGGGTAAAATAAAAGTTGACTTTTTTTGCAAAAAAATTAGCTTAAAAACTATCGTAAACCGGCCTTAGTTGCCATATTTAGTGACTATATTATTATATGATGATATGATATATGTATATTTTTTTTAGTGTTTATATTTTTGAGTAATCATTCGGCACTTTTAGAACACCATGTGTTATTGTTTATGTGGTGTTTTTATTTAATTATATAGAAAAAAATATTTCATGTGCTACAATATTAGTTTCCTTTTATTAGGTAGATGAAAGATAAAGATGATCAAGTTATTTGGTTTTGTATATTTCTATTTTTCGAGAGTATTATGTGTGCAATTCACATGATAATTTGGGAGTAACCACTAATTTTTCTTTTTTTTGTACTGGCTATTTTTTTTTCAAACACTACTCATACAATGTTACATTATTTCGTACTTAAATATAGTCATCAAAATAAGATAATGACAGTATTATTATTAC
>JAOTRH010468904.1:0-27242 GCA_034768845.1 Heliamphora exappendiculata | reverse complement strand
ATGCCAGTACCCAACTCATCGGTATTGTTGATCTCATGGAGGAAATCTCAACCATTGACGACTCAAAGTACTGTACACCATCTGAACACAATTAATCAATCATTTCAGGATTAAGAGTTCGTGCAATACATGATAATACAGGATGTGGATCAATTCATATAGTCAGTATAGAATCCATCATTCTGTTGATCCCGCTCAATAAACTCCAAGTGTACTAACACATCGAGCTCGAACATCGAATTCCTAAAATATAAATTTGATCCGTTCGACCTAACTAAGATCAGCTACTATAACGATGTACTACAATCGTACCAACGGAATGTTCATGTCCATCGCGATTGTGAGCCTATTTGTATAATCTGTCAGAACTTTTGACTCGATCTTTCATGCAGCACGCACCGAGTCAAATACTGGATAGAATATACGAACTATGCATTCATACATCATAAATATAAATATGAAATCATAAATGCAAAACCATCTCAAATTGTTTCTCATTAATATGCCAGGGATCCAGGATAAAATACATAAAAAGCATGACTTTTCAGTATACATTCCCAACAGAGTCTTCATGGAGAGATATTTTCCAACTTCGAGGAGGGACTTATGCAGGGAGGAGTTCTATTCTCTTACCCAGGGGACCATGATCATGCAGTATGAGGCCAGGTTTACGAACTTGTCTCAATTTGCACATGAGGTAGAGTGCACAGATGAGTTGCTTTCGATGAGGTTTGAGCGGGGCTTGAGGCCGGCGATTAAGGTGTGAGTGGCTGTGATGGAATATTGTGTGTTCAGACAGCTGGTTGAGGCGGCAGCGAGGGTTGAGAATGCTTTGGCTGAGACTCGAGCTTCGAGGGAGGCCAGGACATCACAGGGTGGGACGGAGGTACAGACAGGTGGACGCTCCAGAAAGAGGCAGAAGTCCTCTGGTCCTAGCTTTTATCCATGTGGACCGCAGCAGTTTTTAGCTCCATCACCATATGTGGCTTAGTCTAGGAGGCCGTAGTAGAGGGAGTTGACTTGTTATCAATGCAGACAGTCGGGGCATCGTGCGGCGGATTGTTTACAGCCAAGACCATCCCAGAGTTTGGTTTCAGTGCAGCAGCTAGGGAGGGACCCATCAGTTTGCTATGAGTGTGGACAATCTGGACATATTCATAGGAATTGTCCCCAGAAAGGCAGTGTACTGAGCAGGGAGGACACACCAGTGGGTTCGTATGCGCAGGGTCGACAGCAGCCTTCCGCAGTACAGACTTTCCGGGTGGCAGGAGGGAGTACATCAGTTTAGTCAGTGCGACAACCGACAGCGCCTAGTTATGGCGGACAGGACAGAGTGGGGTTGCCTCGAGTGTATTCTCTTACAGCTCGGGGTTCATTTAGGACACCGGTCATGCCGAAGGATGCTGATATGCATTCAGCGAGAAGAGGTACTTTCTAAGTTTGCAGGCTTTGGGCCAGTTCTTCATTGCATCTGTTTGGGGTTGGTTATGGATCCAAGGATGGTGTGCTGTGTTGAGGCAGCAGTTGGTGATAATGTGAGGTTGGGGTGAGTTGTAGATCCTGTGTCTTTGAGATAGTTGGCCATTGTTTAAGATACCTGACCTTGTTTTACTATATCCTAGGAATGGTTTGGCTGACCATCTCGTATGCTTGTGTCAATTGCGATCGACGGTTTGTTTCTTTAACCTTGAGTTGAATTTCGGGGGCAAAATTCATTTAAGGGGGGTAGAGTTGTGAGACCCTGACCCGTTTTCCTTTTCAACGTTTTTCGACGCGCATTATGGGCTTAGATATGCTTTTGATGCATGTAGTATCTTTATGAAAATAACTTATTGGGCTTACTGAGGCTCGGGCCGTTGTGACGCGATTGTCGAAAAATTTAAAAAAAAGATATTTTAGAGACCTATAAATATTTGGAGTTAGATATTTTCATAAAGATATTTTTTAAAATTTCTCTACTAAGTTTCTCGTTTTCTCTCTGCCTTCTCTCTAAGTTCTCGGGGGCCCGAGCATCAATTTTCAACGATCCAACAGCGGATCCTTGCTTTTGGAACGGTGGGCTACGCAACCATCCAATCAGATTTTAATTTCGGCAAAACTCACTTTTGCACGTGGTTTGAGGCGTCGAGTTTTCAAATCACCGAGGTAGGATTCTAGACCCTACTATTGTATAAGGGTGCTATAGGTAAACATGTGTGTTTTTAACGGGTGTATGTGCGATATCTGACGGATTAAAATGAGATCCTGATGAGGCACGGGTGTATGTGCGATATCTGACGGATTGAAATGAGATCCTAACGAGGTATGGGTGTATGTGCGATATCTGACGGATTAAAATGAGATCCTGATGAGGCACGGGTGTATGTGCGATATCTAACAGATTGAAACGAGATCCTGACGAGGCACGTGTGTATGTGCGATATCTGACGGATTGAAACGAGATCCTGATGAGGCACGGGTGTGCGTGTGTGTGCGATATCTGAAGGCTGAAATGAGGTCCTGAGGAGGCACGTGTTCATGGATTGCATGTATTGCATTTTGGGACGGATAGACCAATTTTCTTAAACTGTATTATCGGCCTACGGGAGTTGAAATACTGTATTAACGGCCTGCGGGAGTCATAATATTGGAATCGTTTTCAAGGCTCTGATGAGTCGAAAAATAATTTTTATTCTCGCTTTCTCTTGCATGTAAAAATAGTTTTCTGGCTCTGGTGAGTCGTGATCTAAAATGGTTTTCAAATTGTTTTATTGGCTTGAAAGAGAGTCGAAAACTGCGCTTCGTTTATCGAGCATGTTTAGCTTATATTGCATGTGCTGTTTGGAATCTACTGAATTTTGGCTCACGGTGTGGGATTTGATTTTCTTTAGATACCGGTCACGGAAGTTGATCTAGAGGTGCTGGAAAGGTGGAAGAGTTGTAGTCTTCCCTTTTTGTTCTTTTGTTACATGTATGTTATAACATGTTTTCGGGCATTGGAGCCGTGTAATGTTGCCGTTCGGCGTTTATATACAATGCATGTATGGTTTATTTTGAGAGTGTATTCTCGGGTTGGGTATATGTTTGGTTGTTTCTAGGTGTTTCACGTGGCCCGGAGTTTAGGCCGTGACAATCCTTAGGCGTTAGGGTTAGAAATTTAGACTTGTCGCCTGTCATATGCCTTGAGCATCCACTATTCAAGTACTATCTTTCTTTTGAGGATGATGAGAATCTCAAGCATACCTACAAAATAGATAAAGTGATTTTCTTTGGAACCCAAATCATTTTGGGCCTTATAGGATTAGTGTTTTTCACTCTCCACATCCTTTTTGATATACCATTGTTTCTTTTTAGTGGATAATCAAATTTAATGTGCCATTTGTTCTTGCATTGAAAACAAGTTATATTTTCATAGATATTCTTAGAATATGAGTTTGAAAGGTTTTTTGATTCTTTTACAAAATAATTGTTGGATTTGAGTTTAACTTTCCCATTATAACCTATTCCTTCTTTATTTAGAGATATTCTTTGTGCTCCTAAAAATTTTTGAAAATTTTCTTTACCATTTGTAAATTTATAAATAATTTTTGAGTAATCTTCAACTTTTCTTTTTAGTTCATAGGAAACATCATTTCTAATATTTTTACCTTTCAAGTTTATGAGATCTTTTCTTAACCTATCATTTTCTTTTGTTAGGTTTGAAATCTCATTTTCATAAATTTTTGTTAATCTATCAAATTTGACTCTTAAGATGAGATTTTCTTTTTCCAATGTTTTAACTTTTGAATCATGCTCCTTAGAAATATTTTTTTTTTCAATTTTTTCATTTTTATTTAAAACCTTTAATTCCTCAATTTCTTTAGAAAACATTTTATTTTCATTTTTTAATTTTACATTCTTCTTTTCTAATTTCAAAAAACTCTTATGTAAGTTGAATATTTTATTTTTAAGTTTATCGTTTGACGGCATAGAATAAGAAGAACTAGAATCATTACATGAATTTGAATTGGAGTTTACCTCTTTATCTATACTTGCAATCAAGCAGAAGTTGGCCATTTCTTCGTCGCTTGAGCTGGAGCTTTACTTGTTGGAATTAATGTCGTCCCACGTTGTTGCTTTCATGGCCCTTTTCTTTTTTTTTGACTCCTTCTTGAGTAAGGGGCATTCGGGCCTAATGTGCCCAGTTTTGTTGCAGTTGTAGCAAGTAGGTGGTTCTTTTTTGAGATCTCATTTACTTGAATCTCTTTTTTCAAATTTTGTACCTCAGAATCTCTTTGAGAATTTTTTTGTCTCTTTTGAGGAACTTCCCGGACCTTCTTTTGATGAGGGCCATGTCGTCATCATTGATATCCTCGTCTTCATCATTTGAGCTTTCTTTTGATGCTTTGAAGGCAATGGACTTTTTAGCCTTACTTTGTTCGTTAATTTTTTCGTTTATCTTGAGCTCGTAGGTCAGCAATGAGCCAATAAGTTCATCCAAGGTCATCACCCTTATATTTCTTGCCTCGAAGATGACTGTGGCCTTAGCTTCCCAAATGTGTGGCAAAACTTTGAGTACTTTCCTTAACAACTCATAAGACTGGTAAGTTTTTCTAAGTGGATTAAGAGAATTTATAATATGAGTAAAACGAGTGTACATGCTAGATATTGTTTCATCTTCATGCATCTTGAAGTTTTCATATTCACTAATTAATCTATCTATCCTAGAATCCTTAACATCTTGTGTGCCTTCATAAGTGACTTCTAATTTTTTTCATATTTTTTTTGCACTTTTACATGTCATTATTCTATTATATTCATTAGCATCTAAGGCACAATATAATGCATTCATAGCACTAGAGTTTATTTGCAGTTGTTTCATATTATTTTCATTTATTTCTTCTTCTAACTTAGGAACCTCTTTCCTTCTACAGTTTTAGTAGGAATGAAGTTACCTTGCACGATTACCCTCCATGCTCTCAAATCCATAGTTTGAATAAATATTCTCATTCTTTGCTTCCAAAAGGTGTAGTTTACACCACTAAAGATTGGAGGTTGTGTGGAAGACTAACCTTCTCCAAAAGGGAATACACCAATACATTCCATTTGATCTTTTACACAAAAACTTATTAAGAATAATGTGTTAGGCTCTGATACCAATTGATATTACGTGTGTAATCTCAAGAGGGGGATGAATTGGGTATTTAAAATTTCTTAGATTAATTTCAAGTGTATGATATTTAGTTTACAAAAATTATTACTTATTCAATTCACAAGTAAATTTGTTTTTAAACTTATAACCAAAAATTTTGTGTTAAAATATCTGAGAACAAGTATAGACAAAGTTTAAACTTCTTGTAAATTAAATATAATACTTTATTAGTTTTTAACAATTTAAAATGTAGCTTTCAAGTCTAATAAAATCTAAAAACAAATATATTAGATATGAACAATAAAAAGACTTAAGCACAAATTAATTCTTAAAGTCCTTTAGTTTCAAGAAACCTTAAATTTTCTTTGAAGAACTTAAAAACTCAAATATAGCTTTGCAAGAAAACTTTCAAATATATCTCCCTTTTGATTAAAGTTAATTATGCAATCATAGCTTATTGTGTAAAGATTAAAGTAAAAATCAAAATGCGAGTATAAAGATAAGTTAAACTTTTTTGATTACAAGATTTAATGCTTTTCTTATCTTAAGAAATGATAATGCAAGAATGAAAGATAGTGGTGCAACAAAAATAATAGAAAAATGTAAAGTAAAGCAAGAATGAAGATGACACCACGATTTTTACAAGGTTCGGCACAACGGCCTACGTCCTTACCTCAAGCCAACCGCTATGAGGATTTCACTACCTCTCCTTCAATAGACGAAGGAGCCTCTCTCCTGAGTCTAGGCGGAGTAGCCTCTACTTGAGAATGTACCATTCTCAAGTTGACACAATTCTTGTAAGCAGATTAGCTTCTTTTGAGAATTACATTTCCCAAATACAAATCAACAGGAAGAACGATATGAAAGTGTACAAAGAACGCTCTTTGAATGAGCAAATGAGTACAAAAAATAAAGCTCTAATCTCACTTCTCAAAAGTATATGACTATGAAGCTCAAGAAGAAAAACTAAATGATTTTTCTCTCAAAAAATGTATATGAAAAATTCAAGAATTGAAGAGCAATGAAGTAGTAAGCAAGATAGAATGTTTGAGAGGATTGAGTAAATAAAGCAAGAGCACAAACCCTCTATTTATAGGCTCCAAAATTGAATTAGTTGTTGGGCTAAATATGGAATTTTCAAACTAGCCATTTTTAGAAAAATTCAAATTTTAAGCTGTTCGGTCGACTGAAGAGACTCATTCGGTTGACTGAAGAGACTCACTCGGTCGACTGAACCAAGATTCGGTTGACTGAACGTATAGATTCGATCGATTGAACTTGTGTAGATCTAAAAATTAATTTTTGGTAGCCTGTTTAGTCGACTGGATATAGTGCCTCAGTCGACTGGATCATCAAAAATCCAGATTTATGATTTTCCAAAAAGGTTTGAACTTTTTATGCTTTGAAAAAATATTTTTAATATATTTAGGATTCCTATAAGCTTCAAAGTAATAAACAAGAGGTAATGAGCATATATAAGGATCGTAACAAAATGAAATTTACAACAGGTTCTTCAACTCTTCAATATCTCAATCCTTTTTGCACTTTGTTCCACAAAAACTTGGTGCCAAATAATCTTGATTTGGAATTATGCATCATGGCTTCCATTGTATATCTTGAATTTGAGCTAAATGTATATTTCCTGTAACCACACTCAATTTGCACAATTAGATAAATAAGTTTGTTATCATCAAAATTGGTTATTGGAGCCTTGTTAGGCCAACAATAGCCACACCGCAACCCTTTTCAGACCTCTGCCCTGTTTCTTCTTCAGGGGCAGAAATCACTCCAAAGCCTAGCGGTAATCCTCCCAGTAACCCTATGTCTAAGTCCCCTCAAGTGTCATCCAATTTCCCACATATTACTGCTCGCTCAAATTCAAGCTTGCTACAATAGCAGCTTCAAATGGAAGGTGAGAATAGGGTTCGGTTATGCTCCATAGTTCAACCGATTGAAGAGGAGTTGCACAAAGCTGGAGTAGCTGTCAATTTTTCACGTCTCAAATCCCACATGTCTGGCCCTACTGTGATTGTAAATGGGGACTCAGACCCCTTTGCATTCGTTTCCAACGAGCAAGCTAAGGTTTCACACCTTTGTGGTCCAGATCTTCACCTCAACCCAGGTAAACCTATATATTGGTCCTCCCTTTTCAAGGCTCAGGCCCCCTCAAAAATAATAAAACTTGAGCATTTTCCTGAGATGCAGCGCGGTAATGAAGCTATAGTAGAATTGAATGAATTTGATGCCGATACTAACCCATGGAACCATTGTCTCATTGGGTATTTCCTCGATGGGAAAATGCCATACAATCTTCTGTGTGCTACAGCAAGGGCCGTGTGGCAGGAATATGCTCATGTATCCATTAAACAGATAGGTTCATGTTTTCTCTTTGAGTTCAAAGATGAAACCACCAAATTGAAAATTTTGGAAGGGGGTCCATATTTCCTTTCCAGGCGTTATTTGGTTCTGACTGAATGAAAGAGAATGTTGGTTCCCTCTACAACTCATCCATCTTCCATACCAACATGGGTTAAACTTCATAAACTCCCGTTGAAATTTTGGACTGTCTCAGGTTTTAGCAGGATTGCCAGTATCATTGGTAGACCTATACACATTGATCAAGCTACAGCAACTAAGAAGAGGTTAGACTATGCAAGAGTGTGTATTGAAATCTTCGCTGGGGATGAGCTTCCGCATGCGGTGATAGTTAAAATCAGTGGAGACGCGGTGACCATCCGGGTGGAATACCAGTGGATCCCCCACATACTCATCTTGTAAAGTGTTTGGCCACAAATGTAATCCTAAACCTTCTCCCAACCCCTCCACAGCGGAGACTACTAAGGGGGAGCAAGCAATTGGAGCTAAGTTGGAAGCTCTAAACATAGGTGGAAATGGTGCCCGATAAGTAATTGCCAAAGTGAATATCCCTACTGCTGCTTGTGATCCCGTTCTTGGCCCTGAGCGTATTTGCAAGGATGTTCCCTTGGAACGCCAAAAGGTATGGACTCAGGTGGGAAAAGGGCAGTAGGATGCTTTGGCGTCTTATACAGATGGGTTGAGCAAGGAGAGGGAGAATTCTACAGATGTAACTGAGGTGCCTGAGGTTGATGCTACTGCTGTGAAGCATCAATGCTAGCAGATGTGGGAGTAAGGGAGCAAGTTGCACATGAATTTCTTTCCTCAAATTCCTTTCAAGCTCTCTTGAATATCGATGATGAAGGTTTATGTGAAACACCGGCCTTTTAACGCAAAGAAAATGTTAGGTATGAAGGATTATAATGGCAAAAAAAAAAAAAGGGTCCTCTTGTGGTCCTTTGAACTAGTATTCTCCTCCCTAATATCATGGTTTTTGGATTGGTTGGGTTTTGTTGTTTGTCCTGGTCGATTTAGTCATTCGAATTGTTTCTATGTGGTTTGGTGGTGCCGGTTTCTGCTGGTTTTGTTGATTTCTATCCATCTGGGTTGTGCATGGATAGTTTACCCCGCTGCCATGCGGGGGGTTATGTGGGTATAGTTGCTTTTGTTGCTTTCGTGTTTAGTTTGGTTAGTGTTGTAACTACCCGAGCTATGCCCCTTGGATTCATGTACATTTTTTCTTTTTTTATATTACAATTAATTAAAAAAAAAACCCCTAAAACCTTCTACGAAATACCCAGAACGCCCGAGCTCATTCTCAGGTGGTCCTGAATGCACAAGCAGTCCCAAATAATACTATTACGTTCAACTGAACTCATTCTCAGGTGAATATAATATTAGTAAACCCAAAACGTAGCCTCCATAGCATTGAAACCCAAAACTAGTTTCGTTTAAAACTAGATTTGAATTTAATAAGCACCTTAGAGTTGATCCATGTCTCTACATCACAATACTTTTTACTTTGGAACAAGAGACTTCAAAACAATAAACATAACTCAAAACTATAGGTCTATATTGAAAATAAAACACCATATTCTCCACCGTAAGACCATGGACGAATCAGATATTTGTTCTGACCATGAAGCATATATGCAAAAGCTCAAAGTTCAAGCAACAATAGAGATTATAAAACTCAGAACCAAAACTTTTCCCACCTTTGAGGTCGCAAAAGATGAACTTGAAACAATTGAAAAAGAGACCCTTTGCCGGAGCAAGCCGTTAGATTAGGAACCTAGGGCAATGTCCCATATTTGATTCTTTATGATGTACATAATGTGCCATGAGAAAATCCATGAGCACTTAACAAGCTAAGTCCCTGTCCTGCTGCGAGAATGCAAACAAAAATCACAAAATAAGCTTGAAGATGCCTCTTTCCTGGCTCAGCACAACAATCTTCATGAAGATTGAGGATTAGTGCATCCACCAAATCTCTCATCATAGATTGCTAGATCTAGGATCACCATCGAATGCCTTGGGGAGATTTAGATCTGTGCTAATTTTATTTTGCAGGCGATCTAATTCCAGCTTTAATGGTCATTAATTTTACAAGTTTAATCTCATGATTTTAATGATTATTATTTGATTATTTTTTCCACAAAAGTTGATCGTGGTAGTTTGATTGTAAATTATTCAGAGGCATAGGAATCATGTAATCTTTTTCCTTTATAGTTGATTTGTGAACTCTCTAGAGGTATATGATCAATACGTTTTTATTTTTCAGTTTGAAAAATGAAGAACGAAGAATGAGGTCGAAGAACGCAGCAAGGAGCAATGGTGTGGCTGCGTGGTGGCAGCATGGTGCGGCGGTGGCAAACTCGGCACAGCGGTGGCTTGGCAGCGACAATGGCTTGTAGTTACTGTGTGTCATAAGAGTTCTACAGATTACAGAATTGTGACTGCTCCAGAGTTCTATTTCTGATAGGGCTACAAGACTTTTGGATGAACAGAAACTCTGGCTGAAAGAGTTTTAGTTAGACCATAAAAGTCAGGATTCTACATTTATTTAATTATTTATTTAAATGTGTGTATAGTTTTTTTTTGATTTCTACTTTCTGTTTAGTTTTAATTAATTTATTATTTAAAATTAATTTTTTTTTGTAATGAAAAATAAAATAAAATATTCTTAAATTAAACTAAATTTTTTTAAAGAAAATTTTAAAATTTTATTTTGTTATTCAAAAACACATTTAAGATGGTTTTAAAAAGTTGGAATCTTGAAAAACGTGCCAATTAATTTCAAAATTTTGAATTGATTAAAAGGGTTTAATCTAAATAAATTACTTTTTAAAAAATGTGTGTAACTGGAACATAACATTAAAATTCTAAAGTTTTTTTTATTTAAAATTAAAAATTTTAAAATAAAAAGAATTTAAATTTTTTTTGTTACACATATAACATGTACGCCCCAAAATCTATGGTCACGTAAAAAGTTTACCAAACCACCAGTTATATGAAAATAGGTTTTGTACTTGTAAATCAATTAACCGAATACAACTTTTAGAATTTTAAAGAATACTCAAGGTTCATCTCTCATAAACATTAAACATTTAGCTCCATATATACACAAGGTATATCGCCTCAAGGCGTATAAAACACGCCTCTAGAAACATGCATAAAAAGGGAAAATTAAATAAAGCCTTCAGTCATCTCGGGCACCTCTAGATCAACTCCTCATGATCATCAACATCAACACCTGAAAAAGGTTTAACAAAGTCCCACACTATGAGCCGAAGTCCAATAGAAATACACTATGATGTAGGAAAGAAGTATATGCAATCACATAGCATAAAGTTGACTCAAAATGATTATACTTCATAAAATCCCAAGTTTACCAACACGCACACACATGCGCACACACCCTCGTTATCATCACATCCATGTGATTCTACCAATTCGTGGTTTAAAACGTAGGAACCGATGCCGAACGGGCGTATAGACCCCGTCACGTTACTACCACCTAGCCACATGAGGCCCATGAAGTAACTGGACGCTCGACCTGCTTCCTTTCTCGGTTCACTAGCCGACAGGCAGAGAAACCCATTATGTGGAATTTTTGGCCTTTCACCGTGAAGTAACTCGTGCCTAGACTTGCTCAATCCGTAAATTTAAATCGATCCTTTTTTATTATCAAATCAAAATACACGCGCGAGTCCAACCCAAAAGGTTTCTCTCACCAAACCCATAACACGTCACAACGTGTAATAAACTAAGAAAAGCGCAAAACATGCTTTTTTCCCAAATAAACATGGTTTAAACATAAAATATGGCATGAAAAGCATTTTCAATTGGTAGAAAAGCGTATAACTGCACATAGCACCCTTTAACGACAACATAGTCTAGGATTCTACCTCGTTGAGTCAAAAACTTGACACCTCAAAAATTGAACTTTGTCAAAACGAGACTTCGTTCGGATGGATGCGAAGCCCTCAGCACGAATAACAAGGATATGCTATTCGATCGCCAAAAACTAAGCACGGGCCCTCCCAATGACTAGAGAGAAGGTAGAGGAGATAAGAGAGAGAATAGATAGACTTAAAAAGATATTTTGGCAGGTTTTATAGATTTTTGCGCCAGGCCTCCACCGCTCGAGCGGACCCCTTTCGACATACATCTCTGCCACACCATCGCTCGAGCAGATGACCACCGCTCGGGCGGTCACCTCACCGACCCACACTTTGCCACCAGCTTGCTCGAGCACACACCCACCGCTTGAGCGATCAATGCTGGGAAAAACCCAAACAAAGAAACGAAACCAAACCTCCGCATGCATAACACGTATACATAAACATGTTGTTCTACAACAATGAAGCATAAACGAACACGTCAAACATATATAGAGATAACAAAAAGAAGTAAAATCGGGACTCACAACTCTCCCCCTTAAGGAATTTTGCCCCCAAAATTCGCTACATGGTTACGAAGCAAACAACTCCAGATATCTAGCACGAACCCCAGACTCAAGCTCCCACGTCGCTTTCTTAACCCCGTGATGAAGCCGTAGGACCTTGACATAAGGAATGGTCCTCCCTCTCAGTATTTGCTCCTTTGTGTCTAGAATCTTCACAGGTCGCTCTTCATAGGTAACATCCTCATCAACCCGCAACTCAGCCCATTCCAGAACATGTGACGGGTCAGGCTCATACTTCCAAAGCATGAAAACGTGAAACACATTATGCACATACGCCAACTGAGGTGGCAAAGCCAGGCGGTATGCTACCTCCCTAATCCTTTCATGGATCTCAAACGGTCCAATAAAACGTGGTGATAGCTTCCCACTACGGCTAAACCTCATCAAACCTCTACGTGGCGAGATCTTTAGAAACACGTGATCCCCCACTGTAAACTCCAAAGGCCTTCTCCTCTAATCAACATAGCTCTTCTGGCGACTCTGAGCTGTCACTAAACGCTAGCGAATCACGACGATCTTCTCTATCGTCTCCCGTATTAAATTGGGTCCCAAGACTACGGTCTCTCCCACATCTGTCCAACACATCAGTGACTTACATGGCCTATCATACAAAGCCTCAAATGGTTCCATCCCAATGCTGGACTAATAACTGTTGTTGTATGCAAACTTTGCTAACGGAAGATGATCTTCCAAAGAACCTCGAAAATCTAGAACACAGGCCCTCAACTTATCCTCCAGAATCTGTATGGTCCTCTTTGACTGACCATCCATCTGTGGGTGAAAAGAAGTGCTAAACGTCAGGCTCGTCCCCACAGCCACTTGAAGACTCTGCCAAAAGTGCAATGTAAAGCATGGGTCTCGATCAGAAATAATAGACATTGGTACGCCGTGTAGCCGAATAATTTCACGGACATACAACCTACCCAGTCTGTCCACCGAATCCTTCACGCGAATGGGAAGAAAGTGTGCAGACTTCGTCAACCTATCAACCACAACCCAAATAGCGTCGTGTCCCTTCGGTGATCTAGGAAGTCCCGACATAAAATCTATCGTGATGTTTTTCCACTTCCACTCTAAAATCGACAATGGCTATAACAATCCTGCTAGCTATTGATGGCCCGCCTTTATCTACTGACAAGTAAGGCACTGAGAGACAAATTGAAGCACAGGCCTCTTCATTCCCTTCCACCAGAATTGACGGCGCAAATCGTGATACATCTTAGTGCCTCTTGGATGCACTGCAAGACGTGAATAATGAAAAGCATGTAGTACATCAACACGGCATGACTTTGGTACAAATAATTTCCCTGTCAATCTCAAATTCTGATATAGGCTCACAGTTTACCACCCAGTGTCCTTTCTATTAGCAATACGATCCTGTATCATCTGAGCCTCTTGATCGGTCTCCTGAACTTCTAGTACACATGCAACTAATGTAGGTCCTTAAACTACTAAAAACAAGGTTGCTCCCTTCGCTGTCTCCCCAAGACACAAATCAAACTCACCAATCTCTCCAAGCATGTCCCACTCTCGTATAACCACAGATGCTAACGAACAATGAGATCTCCTGCTAAGAGCGTCAGCCACAACATTAGCCTTCCCCAGATGATACTACAAGTCAAAGTCATTGTCTTCCAACAACTCCATCCACCGTCGTTGGCCCAAGTTTAGGTCTTTCTGCGAAAATAAGTATTTCAAACTCTTGTGATCGGAGAAAACCTCAAAGTGCTCATCATAAAGATACTGACGCCATATCTTCAAGGCAAAGACCACGGCTGCTAACTCCAGATAATGTGTCGGATAGTTCTTGTCATGTGTCTTCAACTACTGAGATCCGTATGCCACAACCTTACCTCCCTGCATCAGAACACAGCGCAGACCGTTATGCGATGCATCGCAATACACTGCATACCCCAAACCTCGTTCTGGAATAATCAACACTAGTGCACTAGTTAACCTCTTCTTTAACTCCTGAAATGTCGATTCACAGGAATCACTCCAAACAAACACGACTCCCTTCCGCGTAAGACGCTTCATTGGCGCGATAAGTCTAGCAAAGTCCTTCATGAACCGCCGATAGTAACCTGCCAAACCCAGAAAGCTGCGGATCTTAAATACATTCTTCGGTCGCTCCCAGTCCATCACTACATTAGTCTTCGAAGAATCCACTAATACTTCATCCTTAGAGACCACGGGCCCAAGAAATCTTACCTCACACATCCAAAACTTGCACTTCCCGAATTTCACGTACAAGCGGTGCTCTCTCAGAATCTGTAGAATAATACGCAGGTGTTCCTCATGCATCTCTCTTAAAAGTGAATAGATAAGAATATCTTCCACAAACACCACTACAAAGCTGTCCAGATACTGGTGGAAGATGCGGTTCATCAAACCCATAAAAGTCGTAGGAGCATTCGTCAGACCGAACGGCATAACCAAAAACTCATAGTGACCATAACGAGTTCTAAAGGCGGTCTTCACTATATCCTCGTCCCTAATCCTTAGCTGATGGTACCCTGATCTCAAGTCAATCTTCGAGAAGTAACTTGACCCCTTCAACTGATTAAATAAGTCATCAATCCTCGGTATAGGATACTTATTCTTCACCGTCACCTGATTCAGCTTTCGGTAGTCAATACACAATTGCAAGGACCCATCCTTTTTTTTAGCAAAAAGAGATGGAGCTCCCCACGGTGAACTACTCGGGCATACAAACCCCTTATCGAGGAATTCCTGAAGCTGTACCATGAGTTATCACAACTCAGCTAGTGCAAAACGATAAGATGGCGTAGAAATGGGATAAAAATAGGAGCAGCTGCCAAAACCAGATCAATAGAAAACTCCACCTCCTGGTTCAGTGGCAACTCAAACAAATTGTCGAGAAAGACATCTAAATAATGACAAACCACAAGGGGTAACTCCCCTCGAACCCCAACCATCTCATCCAACATGAGAGCCAAAAAGAGGAAACACAAACTCCCTCGATTCCAAGCAACACCGGGCATAGACACCGAACCCTCATCCCTATCGCCCACGAAACAAAAGAAATCACCTGTCGGCATACAAATCGATACCCTCAATCGATCGCAATTGATAAAGGCACGATAGGTGGTCAGCCAGTCCATCCCTAGGATGACATCAAACGTGGTCATGTCTAGAATGATAAAATCAAACTCTAAACAGCGATCTGCGACCTCCAACTCGCAGGATCTACAAACTCGACTCAATACCACATTGTCGCTGACCGGGGTCTCTACCCTTAACACACTACCCAACGAGTCTATTTCCAACACCAATGCAGATGAAAAAGTAGAGAAAATAAAGAAATGTGATGCTCCCGTGTCGATAAGAACACTGGCCCATGATCTATAGACTAAGAAGGTACCTCTAATCATGGATGGTGTAGCTACAACATCGGGCACGACCACTGCTTTGGAAGAATTGGGGTCAGCGAGGACATATGCTCTGCCCTGCAGTGCTCTAGCTTATCCACTGTAACCCTGGGTTGTCGACTGTCTCACACATTGTGCTGAGGTACCCCCTTCTGCATACTTGAACGTCCGAGCCCTAGGTTGTTGATACGTCAGTCGCCCCTGTGCGAGCAGAACAACTGGTGCTCCTGTCGCACTCTGAACACTCTCTCCTCGGGGACAATGCTTACAATATGCCCAGACTGGTCGTACCTATAACATACTAGTGGCTCTCTCCCTTGCGACTGCGACTGTGTCTACGACTGTGACTGTGACTGTGACTGAATAGGCGCTGAACTCTAAACCTAGCCCCTTAGCAGGCACTCAAATGAACGATACCCTAGCTGTCTGCATCGACAACAAGTAAACTCTCTTTGCTTCGGCCTTCCCGTAAAGGCCACTGAAGGTGCAGGTGTAGAAAACTGTGATTGATACGATCCCACATAATGGGAACTCAGACCAGATGACCACTGGCACTTCTCCTCGTGCCTTTAGAACTATGCATCCCCGCCGCCCTGCTATCTTCTACTCTCCCTAACCCTACGGCTCTCTGCCATTGCATTCTCTACTCGAATAGCAGCTTCCACAACCTTAATGTAAAATTGAAAACCCGGCACTGCAGTTTTATCTTGATTGAGGGTCGAAGGCCGCTTTCAAACCTTTTGGTGCGCAACTCCTCCGTTGACACCATCTCAGATGCAAACCACGACAGATTCGCAAGCTTAGCTTCATACTGGACCACAGTAAGATTCCCCTAAGTAAGGGAGAGAAACTCCTCCTAATATGTATCTCTGGAAGAATTCGGGAAGTACTTCTCTAAAATGGCCCTAGTAAAGATGGCCCACATGCCATCCACCGTGGTTCTAGTAATCTTCCACCACTTCCTTGCATCATCCCGAAGTTAGAACACTGCAAACTTTACACACAATACATCTTCCTTGATCTCCTGGGTATCTAAGATCGTCGTGGTTACTTCCAATCACTCAGTAGCAATTTTGGGGTTCGGCTCCCCGAAAAAGGTTGGAGCAGCCAACCGCAAGAAGTCCCTCATTACCATAGAGGCTCTTGGCTCAGGAGCCCTCACTCCAGCCCTAACCGCCTCAGCCATTGCTCTCATTGTAGCAAGCATCTCCTGTATAACGTCAGCACCGCCCACTTGTCCTTACGGGGCATTAACGTACCCTTCTTCTGGAACTTGGATATACGCACAACCCCGGCCACGACCCTGTCCCCGTCCCCGTCCTCCCCGCATGGATATAATTCTATACGATGGAAACATATCAAAATAAGCTTTTCTATAACATGTTATTACTAACGTAAAACATGACACACATAACCATGCTAACACATAGCCACTAAAGATCATGTAAACACATCTCACATATCGAGGAGAACCAACAAGACAGACACGTCAATTAGATAACCTACTCAGAATTCTTGCTAAAAAACACGTCGGCTCAACGCATTTCTAACTTGGCTTCCAAATTTATTAATCCAAACGCCCTATGGAAAGACTAGTTAATCCTAAGGTTCAACCTCCATACTCAAGTATACACAAACTATCATGCTCATGTTATAAAAATGCTTAAACATATGCAATCAAGCACATGTAATCATCCTCACAAGGTGATGCACCCTCTTCCCATGGCTCTTAGGTATTCAAATCCAGAGCTCTGAGACCAAGTTATCATGCCCCAAAATCTAAGGTCACATGAAAAGTCCACCAAACCATGAGTTATATGAAAATAGGTTTTGTATTTGTAAACCAATCAACCGAATATAACTTTTAGAATTTTAAAAAATACCCAAGGTTGATCTCTTATAAACAGTAAACATTCAGCACCATACATACATATGGTATATTGCCTTAAGGCATACAAAATACGCCTGTAGAAACAGGCATAAAAAGGGAAAACTAAATAAAGCCTTCCATCACCTCGGGTATCTCTAGATCAACTCCTCATGATCATCAACATCAACACCTAAAAAGGTTTAACAAAGTCCCACACCGTGAGCCAAAGCTCAATAGAAATAGACTATGATGTAGGAAAGCGGGATATGCAATCACATAGCATAAAGTTGACTCAAAATGGTTTTACTCCATAAAATCCCAAGTTTACCAACACGCACACACGCACGCACACACCTTCATTGTCATCACATCCATGTGATTCTACCAACTCGTGGTTTAAAACATTGGAACCGATGCCGAACGGGCGTATAGACTCCGTCATGTTACTATCACCTGACCACACGAGGCCCGTGAAGTAACTGGATGCTCTACACCCTGACACGACCTGCTTCCATTTCTGGTTCACTAGCCAGCAGGCAGAGAAACCCATTCTTGGTAATTTTTTGGCCTTTCATCGTGGAGCAACTTGTGCCCAAACTTGCTCAATCCATAGATCCAAATCGGTCCTTTTTCATTATCAAATCAAATCACACAGACACGAGTCCAACCCAAAAGATTCCTCTCACCAAACCCATAACACGTCACAATGTGTAATAAACCAAGAAAAGCACAAAACATGCTTTTTACCGAGATAAACATGGTTTAAACATAAAATATGACATGTAAAGCATTTTTAACCGGTAGAAAAGCGTATAACTGCATGTAGCTCCCTTTAACGACAACATAGTCTAGGATCTTACCTCGTTGAGTAAAAAACTCGACGCCTCGAAAGTTGAACTTCATCAAAATGAGAATTCATCCGGATGGATGAGAAGCCCTTGACATGAATAACAAAGATCTGCTATCCGATCGCTAAAAACTAAGCACGGGCCCTCCCAAAGGCTAGAGAGAAGGTAGAGGAGAGAAGAGAGAGAAGAGATAAACTTAAAAGATATTTTTGGCTCAAAAAAGATATTTTGGCAGGTTTTATAGATTTTTGTGTCAGGCCTCTACCGACATACATCTCTACCACACCACCGCTTGAGCGGACGACCATCGCTCCAGCGGTCACCTCACCGACTCACACTTTGCCACCAGCCCGTTCGAGCGCACGCCCACTGCTCGAGTAGTCAACGCTGGGAAAAATCCAAATAAAGAAAGGAAACCGAACCCCCGCATGCATAACACGTATACATAAACATGCTGTTATACAACAATGAGGCATAAACGAACACGTCGAACATATATAGAGATAACAAAAAGAAACAAAATCGGGGTTCACATAACACGTAAAGATGGTTAAAATTTGAATCTTTTGAAACGTTTTTTTTTTCAAAAATTATAAATTCATTTTAATTAAACAAATTTTATAACTCTAAAAAATATTTTAAAAATAAAGTAGGTGAGGGAATTTATTCACAGATAAATCTAACGGTCTCCATCAGTAGTTTGTGGGTAATATAATTAATTTTGTGTGTTGGCTATAGGCCCTTTCTCCATCTGAATGGTTTATTGTGAAATGATTGATTCGGGATTAAATGATGGTTTATACTTAACTGTCAATAATAGTATCCTCTCTCTCATAGTTACTACTATTATTTACAATACAAAATTGGGCTTTAATGGAACTAAAC
Source organism: Heliamphora exappendiculata (assembly GCA_034768845.1). Classification (NCBI taxonomy): domain Eukaryota; kingdom Viridiplantae; phylum Streptophyta; class Magnoliopsida; order Ericales; family Sarraceniaceae; genus Heliamphora; species Heliamphora exappendiculata. The sequence goes on along the minus strand of JAOTRH010468904.1, from coordinate 8,314 downwards.
AAGATTTGGTGAATGAATACAAAGGTCGAGACCAAGCTATGTCAACTATTTAATTTTATGTGGCATGGTATGTTGCCTAGACAGTAAAATTAATAGGAATTAGCCTGTCTGAACAAATGTTCAATACTAAATGACCTTCCCATCGAGGTATGCTATTTATGGTGTATTAGGCTACTTGCGAGTTCTTTTATAAATGGTAGAAGAAACCAAGTTTAAAATAAATTTAAAGTTTTTTTAAAATCATAATTAATGATTTTTAATTATGTGATTATCAGGATAAAATGACTTTCAATCCACTCGCGATCATACTCAATGAAAACAAACTCATGGGTCCTAATTATGTTGACTGGAAAAGAAATCTGGAAATCATTTTAACTACCGAGGGCTATAAGTTTGTGTTATCGGAGATTTATCCACCAGTACTCGATGAGGGGGCAATTGAACAGGAAACCTGGGCTTATCAAAAGTGGCATATGGCTGATCAGATGGCTCGCTATTATATTTTGGTTTTCATGCCATTTGTATTGCAACATCAGCATTAGTCTATGCTAAGTGCCTATTGTAGACACCCCAATTTGACCTGCCTAATCTTAGGTTGGTCCGGGTGTTTCTGATAATGAAATCAAGTGAAATAGTGCTTCAGAATTATCCTCGGTAAATGATCCAAACTTAGTACCTAAGCTAAATGATCAAAATCTTTAAACCAGTGAACCTACATTGTCCAAACCTTGAACCGCCAACTTGGAAACTTGGGACTGCCAACTTTGATGCTTGCGACCGTGATAAGAACCTCTTGAAAACCCTAGCCAACGTAGCACTCGCCATCTTTGAACCTTGGGGTTGCCAACTTCATTGTGGCGATCGCCAAAGGAAACCATTGAAAGCTCTAAATATGTGGCGACCGCTAACGTCATACCTCGTGACCGTCAACTTCAAAAGGCCTAACGTGTCCTAAAATGTGCCAGCACCTCATTGGTTGATGAACTCTATAAATACCGTACCTATGGAACGATTTTAGGAGGACAATTCTGATGTCGGTGTTTTGACAGGTCGAAAGATGATAAATTTTGAGATAGGAGTACTCTACCGAAGTACCGAGAGAGTACGAGTCTTGATGCCGACACCTTGTTGCTTTGCCAAAGTACGAGTCTTAGTACACCGATACTCTGCCAAATTCTTGATTCATCGACTGGAATTGGAACATTCTCTAAGGATTGGACGGTTAATCACCATTCCCCGACTTGAGGATTCACTTGAATAGTAGCGATTCAGGTATTTTGTCTAGATTCCCGACCTTTCTTTCTCAATTTCTTCTCTTTTAGAGTGGTCGAGTTAACTTTAATCCTTTATGATGCTTGTGTAGTGATCTAGCTATTCTATTTAGTTTATTGAATTATAAGCATATGATTACCGATGATAAGCTAGCATGATTAGTTTAGGTTAAGTTGATTGACATTTGTCACCATCCAAGTAATCTTAATTTCACTTTGTCCACATTGTACATTTATACCTAGTATATTGTTAATTCCATCATTCATTAAAATAGGGCCAACATGCCCCACGGTTGTGATTTTCAATATAACTACTGTTATATTTAGGCACTAACATTTATGCGGTCGTAATCATTAATATTACGCTCGCATATTATATTCTCTTTGTTATGTGAGTAATTGTTGCATTTCTATGTAATAATTGCCACATTCTTGTTTTGTTTTAGTTTAATTTTGGTTCCATAGCATCCTTTTACTGCTGATCACATTTTGTTGGTTTTTAGTATGTGACTCGCAATAACACCTTTGGTATGTTTAACATCTAAAGAATTTTAGGATATGTTCTTTTTTATTTTATTTTTGAAGTCATATTATGCTTATTTTAGGATATTGCATACGGTTTGCTCCGTGTATCATTTAGTTAGAACTTGCATGCCGTAGGACTTAAGATTTTTTTTTGCTACTTGTTTTGTTTGGCATTCTATATACATATGTTATGTATTTTTCTAATTTAATTTTAGATATTCTCTCTTTGCTTCCATTTTCTGTATATGTATGCACTTGAGAAATCTAATTAAGAACCAATGATGATTAGTAGAGGCCAACCTCATGGTTGGGCGAACGAGATGCCTAACACCTTACCTAGTTCGTACCTTAGCCCCTAGACCATTGTTTTCTCTGGTTACCGTTTTAAAGATTAGTGATTCATTTTGTTTTTTTTTGGTTTTTCTGAAAAGCCAAGTGGTGACTCCATTTTTCATAAAAAGGGTTTTCAAATTTTGATTTTCAAGGTGTTAAAGTATTTTCTAAATAATTCTTGAATTCCTGTATTTTTGAAACAAAACCCTAAATCTCGGCGCCAAAGTGTTTTCTGATGACTCCGCTGGGGACTTGCTTTTCAAAATAAACAAGCGGGCTAGACTTGAACACATCATTAGTTCTTAATATGAATTTTTCGTTTGTATTTTTGCACGCATTTTCATTGTTCTCAGCCCCCTGCCTGGTCGACCCTACACCCTGATCAGTTTTCCTTAATGGATGTCTTGATGAGTGTATCTATATGATACAACCATACGGATTCATTACAAAGGGATAGGAGCACATGTTGTGCAAACTTAAGAGATCCATTTATGGACTTAAACAGGCATTGAGGTCTTAGAACACTCGATTTGATCAAGCTATAAAAGTCTTATGATTTTGATCAAAGTCCGGATGACTCTTGTGTGTACAAGAAGTGTGACAGAAGCTTGGTGATTTTTTTAGTACTTTATATAGACGATATCTTGCTCATCGGAAACGATGTGGGGGCATTATTTACGGTTAAAGTATGGTTATCTGGGCAGTTCGATATGAAGGACTTAGGAGAAGCCAGTCACATCCTTGAGATCAAGCTTGTGCGAGATCAAAAATAAAGAATGTTGGGCTTATCACAAGCAAAATATATTGATGATATTCTTGCTCGTTTTAGCATGCAGAATTCCAAAAAAGGGTTTCTCTCTTTCAGGTATGGAATCACTTTATTCAAGAATCAGTGTCCTAAGATACCTAATGAGATAGAGAAGATGAAGGCGGATCCTTATGCTTTGGTAGTAGGATACCACATGTATACTATGCTTTGTGCTAGACCTGACATTTGCTTTTCCATTGGCATAGTTAGCAGATATCAGTTTAACTCATGGCAAGAGCATTGGACTACGGTAAATAATATAATTAAGTACCTAAAAAGGACTAAGAATTATATGTTAGTTTATGAGGCAGACAATCAAGTACCTTTGGGGTACACAGACTCGGATTTCAAGTTTGACAAGGATTCCCGTAAGTCTACCTCAAGATATGTATTTACCTTAGTACTTAATTTTATTTTAATAAAATTAATTTTCTATTTTATGAGAATCTTTATGAGCAATGCATGTATATCATTTCTTTGTTATGCATGGATGTCCAATATTCTGTATAGTATTTAATCTGGTGTGTAGAGTACGGCTTACACACAGAAGATCAGATTTTAGGTTCTTGAAGAATATAAGTTTTATGTTCACAATTTAGATAGAAATGGACTACCATCGGTATGACTGTTGCACAGAATTTTAATAGGCTTATTTTGGTTACGGGGAACAGATAATAGCGTCGTCTATTGTTCCGACTCTATGTGCCAGTACACTTTGTGTGTAATGAACTGGACATTTAGGGTAATTAATTTTATACTAACTATATAAATTAATTCACACTCCAAGATTATTATGAATAGTATTTATCCTCTTAATCTTGAAATAATTATTGATTTGCGTATATTTAATAGTCGTTGTTTTGATTAATTAGATGGTGCGATCTTATATGGGTCTATATTCCCAGTAAGTTGGATAGCAGTATTATTTATATGGCAAATATTAATTATTGACGAAATCTACGTCTCGAACGATTGGGATTGACGATATCCCCTTAAGGATGCTTATACGTTTTGACCGAGCCAAACCCTGCAGGTGGATTTAAATTATCCAGTGGTCAAATAAGTTAAACAGAAGGGTTTAAGAAATATCAAGATGCCGATTAAATTAAATTATCAGTAATTAAATTTAATTGGCGGGTATCAAGAATCTTAACGCGAGGAGAAATGGTAAGCATTTAATAATAGGAGCTCAACGCAAGAAGGTCTTGAGCTTATGGATCAGAGTGCAATTATAGTTCTCTAGTGGTGTATACTGTAATTCAGTATTTTATAAAAATTGTAAAAACCGCGCGTCTTTTCGTAATTGCAAAAATCGATGGTAGGTATCTGTGTTCCACTAGAAGTCTTACTCATAATTACTCCCGAAGTTCCTGTTGTAGCCCTATATATATGCGAGTAGGCTGAACCAATTTTAGATCATGATATCATATTTTATCTTTTAAGATAAAAGATATTTGGGTTCTATCGGTATAAGTTCTCGATAGTCCATAGCCTACACTACGTTCGAGGATCGCGTAAGGGACTACAGTAGAAGATCTAACAAGAGCTTCAACTCGGAATCAAATTGTAGTTGAAGAATCGATTGAAAAAAGGTATTCTTCTTAATTAACTTTGGTTGCTTGGGTTTTATTTTGATCGTTCCACGTCAAAACTTTTATCTAGAGCCCATTTTGGCGTTTGCCCGTCCAGTTAATATTTTTTTATCAAAAATCATTTACAAAAATTGTGAGATCCGGACCCGTCTCTTTTTTAGACTTATATATATGTTTGATGTGTTTTCGCATATATTTTTCTTCGGTTTATGATTTATTTGTTTTGATGCATGTTTTTTTTGAGTAATTAAATGTAACATAAAAGAAAAAAAAATGTACATGTATCCAAGGGCAATACCCCAGGTAGCTACAACGCTAGCCAACTAAAAAACACACAACAAAACAACAAGACCCATAAACCACCGCTTGACAGTGGGGGACCTATTCATACACAACCCGCAAAGATAGGAAGCAACAAAACCAACCGAAGCCGAAACTAAGAATAATAGTTTAACAAAACTAAGAGAGTTCAAAGGCCACAAGTGGATCATTTCTTTTTTCCTTTTGCTATTACTTTCCTGCATTCCTGAAATTTGCTTTGCGGCAGAGGCCAGAATAAAACTTAAATCTTCGTCCACGACATCCAAAAGAGCCCGTAAAGAATTTGAGGAAAGAACTCCACACACCGCTTGCTCCCCTACACCCACATGTTTTGATGCATGTTTACATTTAAATAAGCATGCGGGGTTGGTTCTCGGGGTTGTAGGGAGTTGCTGTGCGAATTTTAAAAATTCAAAAAAAAAAGATATTTTCAAGAAAGATATTTTGCTTATAAACATTTAGAGTTAGATATTTTCAAAAGATATTTTCAAAACTTCTTGACTAAATTTCTTCATTTTCTCTCTGCCTTCTCACTAACTTCTTGGGGGCCCAGGGCTCAATTTTTGACAAACTAACTGCTGATCCTTAATATTGGCATCATGGCCTATGCATCTATCCGAACGAAATTCCATTCCGATGAAGCACAATTTTGCTTATGGACTGAGACGTTGAGTTTTAACTCACCGAGGTAGGATCGTAGACTGTAGAACTGTTAGAGGGCACTACTTGTAATCTTACGTGTTTCTACCATTTAAAAACGTATGAAAAGTGATTTATGTTTCAAATCGAGTTTTTGGGTTTAAAACCATTTTTCGGCGTTTCAGCAAATGAAACCTCTTTTCGAGAGTTTCATTTTGAGGTTTTGGGTGAGGCTTGGACGTGCGTAAGTCCAAGGGTGTTAGGAGGATGTTTGGAGGCTTGGTTTGAGGTTTGGAGGGTAAAACCGTAGCAAAAACTATTTTTTGGGCAGGATCAGTTGACTGAAGCTTTGAGTTCAGTCGACCGGATCATCATTTGGTGAGTTTAGTCGACTGGACCTGGGAGGTCAGTCGGCTAAAATTCCTTCTGTTGGGGTTCTCTTTTTTCATAGAGTTTTTTAGTCGACTGGGGGCTTGGCCAGTCGACTGGGGTTCTGTGTGGGCTGTTGGTGTAGTTTCGGTGGTTCGGTGGTTCGGTGGTTCGGTGGTTGGGTTTTGGCCTTCCTCACTTTCCTCGAATGGTTTTTAAGGGATGGATTCATGTAATCTCGCGTTTCGGAGGTTGGTTTTCAGAGGGATGGTTTGAAAAATGAGTTTTGATGAAAACTTTGGGGAAAAACGTGTTTGTTGAAGGTTTAGAGCTAGCCCTTGGGGTTGAGTCTCAACTTCTAAAACGTTTGGGTGAAAATATATTTTTACATGTTTTGTTTGATCTCCATGGTTCATGGATTGGATCTTCTTATATACACGTGTTGTATATTTATTTTGCGGGTTTTGAAATGTTTTCCATAGATGTACCGTGACAGTGGGTATGGTTGAGTTGGGCTTCCCATGCTCCTCGGTGTAAGTCCAGAAATGTGCGCAACGTAGGTGCTCTGTACCTTCGGTTATCTCTGGTAAATTGAGCAGTTCGGGTGCCTCTATTAATGGCGTCGTTGTCGTGACTCCGTATAGAACTTGTCATTACTAAGCCTGTGGGTTTAGGGTAATGGACGAGAGTCTATAGTTGTTATCTTTGTCGATGTGGCAGAGTCGGTACATAGGATTACATTTTATCGTGTCTCCTCGGCTGTGTATCCCGAATGGAGAATGCTGTATTTTTTTACTGCTTTCCCTTAACTGTGCCATGATATCTGTAAGGATTATATGCAAGTTTCAATGATGGAAAACTGTTGGTTTTTTAGAGAAAAATTCGTTTGGATTTTGTGGTCGAGTTAGCTCCCACCTTATGATTGCATGACCTGTATTACGATTTTACTGTCTATGTTTTATTGGGCGTCGGCTCACGGTGTGAGATTTTTGCTATAAAATCTTTTTCAGGTGAGCACGTGGAGTTGACCTAGTTGCAGAGGTGATGGAAGACTTGCTGTAGTTTTCCCTTTTTGGAGACATGTACTTTTACATGTGATGCTTGTGAAGGTTGGTTTTGTACGCCTTTTGGCGATATACTTATTCATGTATGAGAATGCATGTTTATCATTTATGGGAGCTGAACTTGGGAAATCTTTTTTCCAACTGCTGTATTTTGATTTCCAACTATAAAACCTATTTTTTTAAATGGGTGTTTTGATGGGCTTTCGCATGACCCTGGTGTTTCGAGATCTACATTTTTCTGGGCTTAGCTGGTTATTATCGGCGGTTTGTGAAGGATTTTGCGACACTTACTACGCCGATGACGCGTCTGGCATGGAAGGGAGTTGTGTATGTATGGAGTGAGTCCTGTGAGTCTGCATTCTAGGAGCTGAAGATGAGGTTGACTAGCGCGCCCGTGTTGATTATCACAGAGCGAGGCTTGGGGTATACAGTGTACTGTGATGCATCACATGACGGTCTGAGCTATGTTCTGATGCTGGAAGGTAAGATTGTAGCTTATGGTTCTCGACAGTTGAAGACGCACGAGAAGAACTATCCGACACATGATCTGGAGTTGGCAGCCATGGTCTTTGCCTTGAAGACATGGCGTCACTATCTTTATTGTGAGCATTTTGAGATTTTCTCCGATCACAAGAGTTTAAAATACTTGTTTTCGCATAAGGACCTGAACTTGAGCTAATAACGATGGATGGAGTTGTTGGAGGATTATGATTTTGACTTGCAGTATCATCCAGGGAAGGCCAATGTTGTGGCTAATGCGCTCAGTAGGAGATCTCGCGGGTCGTTAGCTTCTGTGGCTATACGCGAGTGGCACATGCTTGGAGAGATTGGGGAGTTTGATTTGTGTCTTGGGAAGATAGCGACGGGGGCCACATTATTTTTAGTAGCTTCACGACCAACATTGATTGCATGAGTGTTACAGGTTCAACAGACTGATCAAGAAGCTCAGATGATACAAGATCGTGTTGCTAGTGGAGAGGATACAGCAGGATGGATTGTGGGTTTAGACCAGAGTTTGAGATTGGCCAGGAGGTTATTTGTGCCAGAGTCATGCCGCGCGGATATCCTACGTGAGTGTCATCATTCTCGCCTTGTAGTACATCCTGGAGGCACGAAGATGTACCAGGACTTATGTAGAAGGATATACTTCAGTTCTATTAGACAGGAATGCAGAAGGATATACTTCAGTTTGTTTCACGGTGCCTTACCTGTCAGAAGGTGAAGGTGGAGCACCAGAAATCAGGAGGCTTACTATAGCCATTATCGATATCTGAGTGGAAGTGGGAGAACATCATGATGGATTTTGTGTAAGGACTTCCTCGCTCACCTAGGGGACACGACGCCATTTGGGTCGTGGTTGATAGGTTGACGAAGTCTGCACACTTTCTTCCC
>JAOTRH010468882.1:1705-27247 GCA_034768845.1 Heliamphora exappendiculata | reverse complement strand
GTGTGAACCCCAGACCCAAAGACTTCTCAAGGAAGCAACCCAAGACCCCAAGTTTTTCCTCCCCCTTTCGAGGCGTCTCTCTCTCTCTCTCTCTCTCTCTCTCTCTCTCTCTCTCTCAACTCCATTGATAAAACCTTGGAACTCAAAGCTTCACACTCCATTTTGGTGGCCTTCGACTTGGATTTCGGCATCGCCATAGAAGAGTGAAGTGTTCCACTCATCGAGAGGATCGTATTTAACTGAACAAAAAGTGATTTTGCCACTTTTAGAGTTTCTGCGGGTAGTTAAAGCGTCAAGTTTTAACTCAAAAAGGTAGGATTCTAGACCACCATTGTTTAAATGTCTTGATTACGTAGTTAAATGCATTTTTATTTGATTAAAATGCCATGAGAGATGCTATTTTTGCTTTAAACCTAAATTTTTGTTTGTAAAACATGAAAATGGTATTGGTTTTGTTGATTGAGATAACCTTGAGGGTTGAGATTTTGATTTTCAATGATGCTTGAAATTGTGAACATTGCATAAATGTTTATTGTTTTAATCCGTAGATTTTGGATTGTACACGTGATGTTGTAGTAGGTTATTTTTGAATAATTTAGTTAATGTACCGAAACAATGTGTGTATTTGGGCTTACATTACTCATCGGTGAAAGTCCAAAAAATTTGTGCGAGTTAGATACTTTGTCCCTTCGGGTTAGTTTCCGTAAATGAAGTGGTTGCCCTTTTTGGGTATTTATTGTTGTGAAAAATCATATAACTTGTGATTATCTAGCAGGTCTTTACATGGCCCAAACCTAGTTCAATAGGTTGAGAATCTATAATTGTCACTATATCCTTGTGTGGTAATGTCGGTACATAGTTATATCATTTGTGGATGCGGATGGTTGTTGGAAAACAAAATGAGTTTTACTATTTTCAAACTGTTGAGCATATCTGAATTATATGAATACTTATGGTTTTGAAAGAAAATGAATTTAAAACTTATGTTTTGGTTGAGTTATTCAGATAATTGGTGATTACATGTCATGCATTTACCTTTGCTAGTCCATACCTATTGGGTTTCAACTCATATTGTTGATGAAAAATGTTTTCAGGTGACAAGGATGATCATGAGGCTTAAAGTTGTGAAGTCTTGTATTTTTGTTTTGAATCATATAATCTTGGGTTATGAGGTGTTGTAACTTAATTTTTGGAACATGTAATTGATAGTGCATCGTTTTATACTTAAACATTTATGTTGTAAGGCCGTGAGGCCAAAGTTTTATACTTTGAATGCTTGAATGAAAGTCGGGCTTTTCCTCGAGTTCTTATTCTTTTAAGTGTTGAATTCTTAGATTTTTTGATGGTTTTCATTTTATATCTCAAGTTATATTCCTTGTGGATGGTCTTTGGACCTTGTTTCTCATGTTTTATGTTGTCTTTCAATCACCTCAAGCGTTCCCAAGTGCATGAAAACAAGTTTTGAGATTTAGAGTTTTCAAAAAGGCTTGAAAAAGAAAAGTGGTTCAGGGCCAGACCGATCGATCGGTTGATCCTTAGAACCATCGAGGGGTCTCTGCAGCCTCTCGGTATCTCCTCTATAAGTGCGATAAATTGGAAGCAGCAATAAACCGATCGATCAATCCTTAGACCAATCGAGCTGTCTGTATGTGTGGTTAAATTTTTATGTTTCAAATTTTGTTCCTGTTTTGAAATCGATGTACCTTCTTCATTTGAAAACCCTTTTGGGTGAGTTTTGTGCTCAAATTGATGCCTTGGAGGTCATCTTTCCAAATGTTTTATGTTTGCTATCAAATTCTTTTAATTAAAAAGTGGATGTTTGTCTTAAGGAGTTGAAAATACTATAGTTTTTCTTAGAAATTTCCTTTCTTCTTCTCTAGTTTATCTCGTTGGAGTTTAGAACGTCACAGATTGGTATCAGAGCTCTAGGTTCGAATACCTAGGAGCCGCAGGGAGTGATCGCATCACCTTGTGAGGATAGTTTCATGTGCTTGATATGCATGCGTTTGTATGCTTTGATTACATGAGTATGATGAAATGTGATTGCATATGGACTATGTGTTGCACGTGGGCGTGGAGGTTGAACCTTAGATTAACATATCTTTCCTTTGGGCATTAGGATTAACAAATTTGGAGGCCAAGTTAGAAATGCTTTTGGCCGACGTAATTTATAGTAAGAAATCTGAGTGGGATACCTAGATTGACGTATCACCTTTGTTGGTACTCCTCTGTATGTGGAATGTGTTTACATGATTTTGGAATGATAAGTGTTAACATGATTAATGTGAATATTCTTTGAGAAGAAAATGCTAAATTGAACTTTATATTGATATGTTTTGTAATTTCTTTCATCTAGAAGTTATGCCTTCATAGCGAGGGCGATGCCGTAATCGGGGTTGTGGTATGGGTCGTGAGGATGCGCCAGCTCCTAAAGTTGGGGATACTAATGTCCTGCATGAACCAGTAGGTGGTGTAGAATTTTTGCGAGAGATGATGAATTTGATGTGCTAGTTAGTTGAGGCCGTTAGAAGAGGAGCTAAGGCACTCGAGTCTAGAGAGACTGTTGAGATGCGAGAGTTCCAACATCTTGACCCTTCTACCTTTGTCGGAGATCCTGACCCTAATGTGACCACTAAATACCTTGAGCTCATGACTAGAAACCTAGATATGCTATAGACCGTCGAGGACAACTTAAGGGTTATGTTTGCCGTATTTCAGTTAAGGGGAGACGCACATGAGTGGTGGAAGTTTGCTAGGAATACAGTGGAGGGTACGTGAGTTGCCTTCACGAAGGTGTTTTTGGAGAAATACTTTTTAAAATCCTCTAAGGACATCTACCGAGAGGAGTTACTTTCCCTCACCTAAGGGGTGATGACCGTAGTTCAGTACGAGACAAAGTTCACCAGTTTATCCCATTTTACACAAGAATTCGTGGCTACATATGAGTTACAATCGAAGAGGCTCAAGAGGGGGTTGAGGCCCACCATTAGGGATAGAGTGACAACATTATGAATGCATGTATTCATAGATTTGGTGGAATTGGCAATCACCGTGGAGAATACTTTGAATGAGACAGGCAAGGCCAAAAATGCTAAGACGCAGCAGGGTGGGATGAGTGCACAGTCAGATGGGAACCAAAATAAGCGACGGAGATCATCCTGTCCTAGTTCTTATCCTATAGGTTCATATCAGCAGCATTATGCACTAGCACACTCGGTAGCTTTGTTGGGATGGTCAAGGTGGAGGGAGATGATTTGTTTTTTATACAAACAACCGAGATATCGTGCTGCCCACTGAAGGGATAGTCCTAGAGTCAAATACCGATTTAACCCCAGTGGAGAGAGCCACCGATATGTTTTGGGTACGGCCAAACAGGGAACATTCGTCGAAATTTCCTTTAGGGTGGGAATGAATAGGGCACATCGGGTATACTATTAATCCAGCCCACGTAAGGACGTTAGACCTTTAGGTAGCCGCAGTAGCACTCAACAACTTAGACTTTTAGAGCCATAGAGGGGGCTACTTTGGTTTAGTCCGTATGATAGCCAGTAGCATGGGGCTATGGTGGGCAGACCAGGGGACCATAGGGCTGAGTGTTTTCTCTCTGATCTAAGTTCTTCTAAGGCACCAGTTGTTCTTGAGGTGTCAGCTATCATGTTTATCATCAGAGGTACTTTCCTAGTGTACCATTCATGTGCTAGTGTTCTTATCGACATGGGAGCATCGCATTCATTCATCTCATCTACTTTTGCATCTTCTTTAGGACTAGAGATAAACACGCTGGGTAGCACTCTATGTGTAGAGACTCTATTCGGTGGGAACGTTACGTTGAGGTGAGTTTATAGATTCGGTGAGTTAGAGATTGCCGGGCACCGTTTAGAGTTTGACCTTATTATTCTCGACATGACCTCTTTTGATATCATCCTAGGGATGGATTAAATGACCACCTATTGTGCCTCTATCGATTATGATCAACGGAGGGTATCGATCTGTACACCCAATGGTGACTATTTTTGTTTTGTGGGTGATTAGGAGAATGGTTCGGTGCACGTACCCTATGATGTGCGAAATTGGAAAAGTCTTAGCTTTCTTTTCGTAGCTCTCTTACTCAGTGAAACCATTGTTGTTCAAGGGGAATTCCCTCATATCGTTTGTGATTACCCTGACGTCTTTTTCGATGACCTATTTGAGTTGCCACTACGTTGGGAGGTAGAGTTTTTTATCATTCTTCTCCCGGGAACTGCACCCATTTTGATGTCACCTTACCACTTTGCACTTGTAGAGTTGCGAGAGTTGAAGGTACATCTTTAGGAGTTATTAGATAAGGGTTTTATACGCCCGACTACATCACGATGGGGAGCTACGACTTTGTATGCCAAAAAGATGGTCAATTCCTTGAGATTGTGTATTCACTACAAGAGATTAAATAAGGTAACCATGAAGAACAAATATCCTATGCCTAGAATTGACGATTTTGTTCTATCGGTTGAAAGGTTCAAGCTGCTTCTCAAAGGTCAACTTGAGATCCGGCTATCATCAATTGAGGATCAGGGAGGATAACATCGCTAAGACAGCTTTTTGCAAGTGTTATGGTCACTATGAATTTTTTTTCATGCCCTTTGATTTGACGAATGCTCCTATGACGTTCATGGACTTGATGAATCGCATTTTTCATTCGTACCTCGATAGATTTTGTGGCCATGTTTGTTGACGATATTCTTATCTACTCACCATCGAGGGAGGCACACAAGGAACACCTGTGTATTGCGTTGCATATTTTACGAGAACACCAGTTGTATGCAAAATTTGATACGAATTCGGGTTGTTCGAGGTGAATTTTTTGGACATGTGATTTCGGGAGGTGGAGTGGCAGTAGATTCTTCAAAGATCGATGTTGTAGTGAATTGGGAATAACCAAAGAATGTATTTTAAATTCGAAGCTTCTTGAGATTGGTAGGCTACTACCGACGCTTTGTAGAAGATTTTTCTCGACTAGTTGTGCCAATGACTCGTCTTACGCGTAAAGGTGTCAAGTTTGTGTGAAACGAGTCTTGTGAGCTCGTATTCCAAGAATTAAAGAAGAGACTGACCAGCGCACTTATTTTGATTATACCAGAGCGAGGGTTGGGTTACACCATTTACTGTGACGCTTCACATGACAGTTTAGTGTATATTTTGATGCAACAAGGCAAGGTTATTGCCTATGGTTCGCGACAGTTGAAGATGCAGGAAAAGAATTACAAATGCATGACTTGGAGCTAGTAGCTGTGATTTTTGCCTTGAAGGCGTGGCAACATTATCTTTATGGTGGACACTACGAAGTCTTCTCAGACCACAAAAGTTTAAAGTATTTATTTTCTCGAATGGACCTGAATCTACGCCAGCGAAGATGGATGGAGTACATGGAGGATTACGATTTCTATCTTCAATATCATCTAAGGAAGGCCAATGTCGTTGCCGATGCACTTAGCAGGAGGTCTCTTGGTTCCTTAGCTTGCATTGCCATGCAAGAATGAAATATACTATGAGAGGTTGACGAGTTCGACTTGTATCTCGGTGAAACTAATGAGTGTGCGACTTTATTTTCTATAGTTTTGCAACCTATGCTTATCTCACGTGTTATTGATGCCCAGTAGCAAGATCAAGAAACTCATATGAAACGGGATCGTGTTATAAACGGTGAATACACAAAGGGATGGGTCTTACATCCCGGTCATAGTCTAAAATTCTGTGGAAGGCTCTTCGTGCCAGAGTCATGTCATGAGGACGTACTTTGTGAGTTCCATCATTCTCGTCTCGAATTTATCCAGGAGGCACCAAAATGTATTATGAATTACGCCGTCATTTTTGGTGGAAATGAATGAAGAAGGACGTTGCTCTCGTTTCTCGGTGCCTTACTTGCCAGCAAGTGAAGGCAGAATACCAGAGGCTAACAAGGTTACTACAACCATTACCAGTGTTAGACTAGAAGTGGAAGAATGTCACAATGGACTTCGTTTCTAGACTTTCAAGATTACCGAAGGGACATGATGTCATTTGGGTTGTAGTCAACAGATTAACAAAGTCTGCACATTTCTTTCCTATACGTATGACGAATTCTATGGACAAGCTAAGAACATTGTACGTGACTGAGATTATTCGACTTCATGGTGTGCCAGTATCTATATTTTCTGACTGAGATCCACGTTTTACATAACATTTTTTGTGATGCCTCGTCCTCCGGGCACGTCGGGACATACATAAATATAAACATATGGATATACTGGCCATACATTCATATTTACATACGATAGTTAATACATCATAAACGATTTCTGAACTATCCAAAATTACATAACTATTACAGTTTTACCGAAAAAATTCAAAAATTACACTAAGCACGAGAGAACTGAATATAAGAGCAAAAGCAGAGATCTTTAATTATTCAGACTGTGTCAGCGGGATCTATGTGCTCTTCGAACTCACCCTGTTCTTCTAACTCTTCTTCTCTCTCGGGGATGACTTCCTCCAGAAACTCGTCACCTGTGGCATGAATGCCATGAGCTAAGGCCCATAAGCAAAACACTCTAACCTTCTAACTAATCTCATGGGACAAAATTCACCGCAACATATACCATATAACACCCAGTGCAGTTTATAGTCAAGGAGATAGACAAATGTATGGCAGGATAGTAGATAAGTCAATAAATATGCGTGTATGAAATGCAGATGCCAAACCCAACATGCACCCAGATTATAACAGGAATTTCACGCCAGGAATCACTAAAGTAGACATAATGGGACTTGATCACTAAAGCCATCATCGTGCCTCATTGCGAATAGTAACCACATTGCCTGGTTTCATGCCACAGTTGTTTTACTCAATGGCAACGGCGTGGGGGCGGGCCAACCAATCACCCTTCCTTATCTGGGCTAACCAAAATAATCATCCATCCTTATCCGAGACACCCAAAATATCATCCAACCTTATCCGGGCCACCCAAAATAATCAAAGTAATAATCCCACCTTAAGATGCGTGATTCCTTCGCCAGTGTCAATCCAAAGTCTAAGAGAATTAAAGAGACATTTCACATTATACAAAGTACTAAGATGAGGGATTTAGGACCGCCATAATTGGGCTCTTCTCCGAAATTACCCAAAGTCAAGGTATCGAAATCAGAGTACTAGCGACGAACCCATGGCGCCCAACAATATTCATGATAAACCATTTCAAACACCGGGGACGAACCTGGGGTGTACAAGGGAAATATATCCCAAAATATTTACAAAAAAATGACAACTAGGGACGCCCTAGATTTAGAACCAAGAAGAACAATTCAATACCGCCCATCCCAACAACAATGTATACAGATGGACTCCAATATGTCAAGATGCAAATGACAATGTCTATGATGTGTAATATGGATCTCAAGTGAAACTATTTATAGTATGGCATCAACTAGCATGGCAAGATTTATGGTATAACACGCAAGCATAAGGTACAAATATGTGAAGTGCATGCTATAATTTTTAAGATATGATTCAATATGATCGCATGAGTTCTAAATAATCACGCATTCACTTAAAAACACTAATCAAAAATTTCAAATAAAAATCATATAAAATCTCAGATCTCATAGTGATAGGTACTCAAACATACACTTAACAAATTTTAAGACCAAAAGTCAAGTATTAAATTAAAAGAGGCGACAGGGTTTTAGGGCATCTAGACTTGGAATCAAACAATGATTTGTATACATAATTTAGATAAAAATATTTTTTTAAATTCTCATGTTTAACACCAAGGCCAAAACCTAAGGCAAAAGGGTGAAAAAAACATCTTAAATAAAAACAGTTCAGCACTTTTCTCAAGATCTTACCAAAAATATGCTTATGTTGGTCTCGGCTTTTGGGTATCAGATCAAGTCCAAATAAATTCATTTTTTAGTATGTTCTAGTTTAACATCGCCCCTATAGGTTTCATGTTTATAGCTAAGGGTAGTTGTTTGGAACAAGTTAGACTTTTAGGCCATTTTAGAAAATAGGTTCTGTTAGCCACCAAAACACAGTAGAGCCAGTTTTTGGAAAAGGGTTTGAAACGGTTTTGGGGTATTATCCTGAGGCTCCCAAGGTCTGATGTTTGGGTATCAAGTAGTTCAATATGTTAGATACAATTTTTATGTAGACCACTTTTGGAATAGGCCACTAAAAATAGGGGTTTTGAGTTATATAAAAATATGTAACAGAATGTTCCTTGGGAGCTTAAACTCAATAGAGTTTTTGAAAGGGGTTTTTACCTATCAAGACTCAATATTTTGTTCTCCTTTCTGGTGGGTAGATATATATACATGTTATCTAGAACTTTAATGTTTTGACTGAAGTTCGGATCTCGTTTTAAAATAAGGTTTCCAAGTCGGTAGTGTTAACTAGTTGAAAAATGACACACTTTGGTAAAATTGCAATATCTTGAGTTCTAGTTATGCAGATGAGTTAAAACAAACTTTGGATGAAAGATAGCACAAAAAGATAAATTTGGAAATAAAGAAAATTCTTATATCATTTTTTTACATTTAGTTATGGTGTTCCAAATCTCATGGCAGAAACGTCAAAGTTCTCAAAAATCAAGCCTCTTAGGGTTTAAGTCTTCTACTTATGTCATGTCAAGTTTTTGTTCCATTTCTTTGCATGCTTCTATTTTAGACTTTAATACCAAGGCTCCAGCACACTTAGAGGTCATCAAACTCAAATATAACATCACTCAACAACATCTCATATCATTCATAAACAAAACAGTCCCTAATTTGTTACTACGATGCCTTTTCGGTTTGATTTTGGTTCTTAATTTTTAAGGTGTTTAAAGAGATGAGTTGAGGGATATTTTGAGGGATATTAGATATAAGGTTTAAAGGTTTTACCTATTTGTTTAAGAGCTCAAAGGATGGTGGCATGGAAGGACTTAGCGTTAAAACAAAACACCTCTCCTTGGTTTCTTTTTCTTCTCCTCCTTTCTCCTTCTTTTTCTCCCTCAAACTTATAAAACACTTCAAGAATACTCAAATCTGATTTTCTCTGTCTATATGCACGAAATATGGAGGGGAGAGGGAGGGTGTTTGGCCTGATTTATATAGGGAATGGCTAGGGAACATGTGGGAGACAAGGAAGTACCAAGAGGGTCATTTTTTCTTTATTTTTCATAATGTGAATTGATTTTGATTTTAGTTGATTTAAATTTTTGTGGAAAAAATTCAGATATGGGGAAGCTAAATGTAGCTAGGTGGCTGTTTGGGGGACAAAAAATCAATCCCCCATCAATCAAGGGATTTTGTATTGGTTTGCATGCCATTTTGTGCAAGAAAATGCATTAAAAGTTAATTTGATATATCTTTTTGGTGTCTTTTTCTACTGAGACGTATTATTTTAGTATTTTTATGATAAATATAGTATTCTCATATGTTATCATAGTTTTCATAGCGATTGATTAAATAGATGTAGTCTTTTAAGTTAATTTAAGCTGTTTTGGCAATATATTACTTTGTGACTTATTTTGTTGTGTATGGATTTCAATAATGATTTATTTCTTTTTGTTGACCTATAACACAATATTATTATGTATATTACTTGTTCACCAAGTATTAGATCATTATAATGCTTAATTTAATATTTTTTTCATCATTTTAAGCTCAAAAGAAAGCAAAAAGTGGTCGGCCACTAAAGGGTATTTTTGGAATTTTTGATGTTATTTTGTCTTTTACTACTTAATTGTACTTAAATCCTTGATTTAGGATATCAATATGTCAAAATTTAGATTTTTAAGACTTCTTGCAGTACTATGGGCAAAATGGTCATTTTACCCTATTTATGAGGATTTTTTATTTTTAATTCATTATCTCATGATATTTACTTCATTTAGAATATTAGGAGTCTCTCCGGGTGCTAAGGTTTTATTGCATGAGTTTTGAACATTTTTAGGGTTTTTAGGCCGAACTTAGGGATTTCGATTCGAGTTAGAGTTCTGAACTTCTTCTGTGTTCTTTGGTCTCGTGGACTATCTGTCACTAACAGTTAGGATTTGGGAAGGGTCTTTACACGGGTCATTATCAACTGGGTTGCTACAACTAGAGTCTGTATCGGGTCATTACAAACTACCCCCCTTAAACAAATTTCGTCCCCGAAATTTTGCCCCGTACGTCATCGTAAGGAAGGTTGAGGATGATTTACTAACATCGTGCCTTTTCGTTCTCCAAAGTTGTGTTCTATTTACTTGACTCGTTCTTTATTGCAGGTGTAGATAAGGTTGAGCCTATATGTTCAGCACTTAGCATAAAGGTTTTTTTTTGTCATACTTACATCTTAAACTGATTACTACCAATCTTCAAGAACCATGTGACATAACTGGCTATCCCCAAAAAGTTCATATCTCTGTCACGTTAGTTAGCCTCTTCCCATTAACTATTACTTCTACATCTGTTGGGCCTACATGAATTTCTTCTCCAAATATAGCATGATCTAAAAACATCACCCGGTGCATTTAAAACTCACACTTTACCAAGGTTTACATATAATTTGTGCTTTCTCAGGATCTACAATAAATCTTCAAATGTTTCCTGTGTTCCTCTTCACGCCGAGAATATAACCGAATATCGTTTATCAACACAATTACAAATTGGTCTAGAAAGCTTCTGAACACTCGATTCATATGGTCCATAGACACAGCAGGTACATTCGTTAACCCGAAAGGCATCACCTCAATTTCACAATGCTTGTAACGAGTCCTAAAGGAAGTCTTGGGTATATCTGACTCTCCAACTTTCAATTTATGGTATCATGACCCCAGTCTATCTTCGAGAACACGTTGGCTCCAAAAGACATCTTACATTGAGTACGACTTCTACTAGCGATCATATGTCTCTAAACTAGCCCACCATCGAAATTGATTTCAAACATTCTCCACTTCAATTTAGAAAGATTGTCACTTTACCGAAAACCAGCTCATTACCATATTCAAATGTACATCGAAGACTACTTCCTGATTGACTAACGACTACTCACTTGAAATCACATCACCACTTTGTGTTGAACTACTCTATCCTTACTACCATTAAGACTAATATCGCCACTTGAACCTAATGAGTCATTAGGGGCTAAACATACCACACAGACTAAACACTCCCCAGGTATATGCTTACTTATTTGAATCCAATCACAACCTCGTCACATATTTTCTTCACGTATGTACCATCCACCCTACAATCCTTTAACTGACTAGTATTAACTCCTGATTATAAAGTCTCTTATCATTATCACTCAATTCCTTCACACATTTTCTGCCACACAATCGATCCTAGAATCATTTTTGCTCTTAAATTATTTTATCTTACCCACATTCTACCAAGACACTCGATTAACTCAAGGCTAATTACAAAAACAACATACCCATGAATATGTATAGTCTCACTTACGCTTTTACTTTTCTTATCCAAACACTTATTCGTCCCACGTACTCACACTAAGCTGCTACGCAACTCCACCAAAGACAACAAAATTATATCATCTTTCAACTTCTCATACATAGAGTTCACACGTTCCCATAAAATTTTATTTTCTCTATACCAGCAACATCTACTCATCAATCCAAACAAACTTGCTCTAATAGGTCGCATCACAAAAGATTTTTGAAAGCAACTTTCTTTCGACTCACATCAATACCACAATAGAAACCGAATACCGACTCCATAAGAGTTACACAATCTAGACACCAAGCGGATATAAACTGATACTTTAAGAATCTACCATGTGAATAACTTGGTCTATCTAAAATGCGCACTTCACCCCTCAAACAATCTTTTGCATCAATGGGATTTACTGTTTCCATAAACTCCTAGGCACCCAAATCCTTGAATTGTTTAACGAAAGAGTTACCGGTCTTTGAGGTGATCTTGACAATTCTGATGACGAAGTCTGTAATCATATGCTTTCATTTTCTCTATAGTCTTTCCAAAGGTTGCTATGTTCCTCTTGGCTTCTACTGTTTGTTCTTGACGTGCTTAGAACATTGGGTTTAATGTCTCTTCCCATAACTGGATCATTTTCTCAGGCAAATGGTCATTCTAGGGTAAAATGAACATGATAAAAGATATGATTGTGGTAAATACCTAGTCATGTGATCCATTGTGATTTAGTGGTTAATTCTTCATCAGGTTCTAAACGTTCATTGTTGTGATCAAGATTCTTTGTTCTTTGATAGTGATGGCAAAACTCTGGACTCTAACACTTCGGTGGGAAGGCGATGTGAATATCGATGTCTATAGACGTACCTTCTTTGCTAGCGTACTAAGGTTATCATGAGTTTCGAGACTGTTTCTCATTTTTCACTTTCTTACTACCAGTATGAATCTTTTGCTTCTCGATTTATCGGATGGGTGAGTCAGCTATGAACTAGCCTGGGGAAGTTTAAATTTTTACAATATGGTGGTGTCGCGAATCCCTTGGGGTGAAGCTGTCATTTCTAACTTTAGATTGCTGATGGCATAGACGTATTTGTCGGGGCCTTTGAAAAATATAGTTAGTTGAATAAGACTTTACTTAACAATTCTTGCAGTTGGGAGTCTTGATCTTCAAAATTTTGCTAAACGCAGACGTTGATAGATATTTTAAGCCGTGATATGAAAAAGAAATCTGCTTTACGCTTGAAGAGGTGTTAAGAGGTTTTCATGCATCCTCTCAGTTTCTCATGAAAGCGCTAAAGCCTAATGACGTAATATCCTGATGATCGTTATTACTCACAAATCTATGGGGTAAGGTTTTGAAGGTCGTCAGTCAAAAACACGCATGAGGTTAGAACATGTTAGGGTGGAACCCATGTGGTTCAAAGATAGGTTGGATGAGGTTAAATGGTCATGGTTAAGGCAATTACTATTGACACAAATTGAGTGGTCAATTGGGGTTCTAATATAGGAGAAACAAGAGGAGGACAATGAACAATACTTTAAACAAGTGTCCCCGGAACTAGTCTAGTACAATTAGTTTATGATAAAAGATACGTTTAAGCAAAAGGGGGCAGCCGAACTAGATATTTTCCCTGAAGTTACGTCGGCCTAACATACTTCAATTCAAGCATTCAAGTCTACTTCTCTGATAGAGATTTTAAGAGTGTACGAAGAATTCACAAAATCATTGCAACAGATTGTGGTTTCAGGATCGAGAGAAGTGAACGATGGCAAATTTTTTTATCAATGTCGAATGTTTGGAACGGGTACTTAACAAAGAATTGATATCGAGTTCTATGAAAGAATAGTTAGTTCAAGGATGATTACTTGAATCAGAGGAGAGTCAAATGTGAATACCGGTCATTACTAAGGCACGAAAGCTTGAGGACAAGGGTACTTTCTTGGATTGAATTTATAATAGGATTATCAACAGGACTTGGGTGCATAAGAGTTACCGACGAACGACACTTGATGGTCCCATTGAGGACTGATGACATAAGAGGGAGGGACATACAAAAGAACTTCAAAAAGTTGACAACAGGGTTTGGGGTAAATGAGAAAAGACTTATAAGGATGAAGTCGCGGGGTTCTAACGATATCTCTCGAGGTGATATCTAAAACTTCTCTTAGTGCGTACTTCTATCTACCCCCCTTAAAAGAAGATAACTCATTGCATGAATCTCCAATTTTCGATCTCAATGCCCTTACTCATCTTTCGCATGTAGATTCCTTGGTAACGACTTGATGCGATTCGCTATAGAACTTAGACGCATCAAATTTTAGTTCTTATAATGTATAGATGATAATAATAATAAATACAATGCCTCCTGTAAAGCTCCAACGTGACAGAATGCATGATTTCCCATAACCCAAGGCCAGAAGGTTCACTAAACCTAAGCTCTGATACCAACCGTGACACCCCATCCTCCGGACACATCGGGACATACATAAATATAAATATAAGGATATACTAGCCATACATTTGTATTTATATACGATAGTTATTACATCATTAACGAGTTCTGAACTATCCAAAATTACATAACTATTACAGTTTCACCGAGAAAATTCAAAAATTACACTAAGCACAAGAGAACTGAATATAAGAGCAAAAGCAGAGATCTTTGATTCTTCAGACTGCGTCGGCGGGATCCATATGCTCTTGAAACTCACCATGTTCTTCCAACTCTTCTTCTCTCTCGGGGATGACTTCCTTCAGAAACTCCTCACATGTGGCACGAATGCCACGAGCCAAATCTCAGAAGCAAAACACTCTAACCTTCTAACTAATCTCACCGCACAAAATTTATCGCAACACATACCATATAGCACCCAGTACAGTTTATAGTCAAGGAGACAGATAAATTTATGACAGGATAGCAGATAAGTCAATAACATGTATGTCTGAAATGCAGATGCCCAACCCAACATGCATCTAGATTATAACAGGAATTCCACGCTGGGATTTACCAGAGTAGACTTAATGGGACTTGATCACTAAAGCCATCATCACGCCTCGTCGCGAATAGTAACCACATCGCCTGCTTTCATGCCACAGCTGTTTTACTCAATGGCAACGGCGTGGGGGCGGGCCAACCAATCACCCATCCTTATCCGGGCAAACCAGAATAATCATCCATCCTTATTCGAGCCACTCAAAATATCATCCATCCTTATCCGGGCCACCCAAAACAATCAAAGTAATAATCCCACCTTAAGATGCGTGATACCTTCGTCGGTGTCAACCCAAAGTCTAAGAGAATTCAGGAGACATTTCACATTATACAAAGTACCAAGATGAGGGATTTAGGACCGCCATAATTGGGCTCTTCTCCGAAATTATCCAAAGTCCAAGCTATCAAAATCAGAATGCTCGCGACGAACCCATGGAGCCTAACAATATTCATGATAAATCATTTCAAACACTGGGGACGAACCAAAGGTGTACAAGGAGAATATATCCCAAAACATTTACAAAAAATGGCAACTAGGGACGCCCTAGATTTAGAACCAAAAAGAACAATTCAAAATCGCCCATCCTAACAACAATGTATACAGATGGACTCCAATATGTCAAGATGCAAGTGACAATGTTTATGATGTATAATATGGATCTCAAGTGAAACAATTGGTAACATGGCATCAACTAGCATGGCAAGATTTATGGTACAACATGCAAGTATAAGGTATAAGTATGTGAAGCATTGGCTACAATTCTCAAGATATGATTCAGCATGATCGCATGAGTTCTAAATCATCATGCATTCAATTAAAAACACTAATCAACAATTTCAAATCAAAAATCATATAAAAACTCAGATCTCATAGTGATAGGTACTCAAACATACACTTATCAAATTTTAAGGCCAAAAGTTATTAAAAGGAGCGACAGGATTTTGGGGAATCTAGACTTGGAATCAAGTTATGATTTTTAGATATCATTTAGATAAAAATATTTTTTACAACTCTCATATTTAGCACCAAGACCAAAATCTAAGGTAAAAGGGTGAACAAAGCATTCTAAGTAAAAACTGTTAAGCACTTTTATCAAGATTTTACCAAAAATATGCTTCTGTTGGTCTCAGCTTTTGGGTATTAGATCAAGTCCAAATGAGCCCATTGTTTAGCATCTTCTAGTTTAACATCGCCCATACAAGTTTCATGTTTAGAGCTAAGGGTAGTTGTTTGGAACAAGTTAGACTTTTAGGCAATTTTAAAAAATAAGTTCTGTCAGCTGCCAAAACACAACAGAGCCGGTTTTGGACAAAGGGTTTGATACGGTTTTGGTGTATTACCCTGAGGCTTTAAGGTCTGGTATTTGGGAATCAAGTACTTCAATATGTTAGATAAAATGTTCATATAGACTACTTGTGGAATAGGTCACCCAAAATAGGGGTTTTGAGCTATATAAAAATATGTAATAGAATGTTCCTTGGGAGCTGAAACTCAACAGAGATTTTCAAAGGGGTTTTTACCTATCAAGACTCAATATTTTGTTCTCCTTTTTGGTGAGAAGATATATATACATGTTATCTACAACTTTCATGTTTTGACTGAAATTCGGATCTCATTTTAAAATAAGGTTACTAAGTCGGTAGTGTTGACTGGTCAAAAAATGACACATTTTGGTAAAATTACAATATCTTGAGTTCTAATTATGAAAATGAGTTGAAACCAACTTTGGAAGAAAGATAACACAAAAAGATAAATATGGAAATAAGGAAAATGCTTAGATCAATTTTTTACATTTAGTTATGGTGTTTTAAATCTCAGGGCAGAAACATCAAAGTTCTCAAAAATCAAGCCTCTTAGGGTTCAAGTCATCCACTTATGTCATGCCAAGTTTTTGTTCCATTTCTTTGCATGCTTCTGTTTTAGACTTTAATATCAAGACTCCAGCACACTTAGAGGTCAGCAAACTCAAAGATAACATCACACAACATCTCATATCATTCATAAACAAAACAGTCCCTAATTTGTTACTACGATGCCTTTTCGGTTTGATTTTGGTTCTTGATTTTAAAGGAATGAGTTTAGGGATATTAGATATAAGGTTCAGATGTTTTACTTACTTGTTTGAGAGCTCAAAGGATGGTGGCATGGAAGGACTTAACTTTAAAACAAAACACTTCTCCTTAGTTCCTTTTTCTTCTCCTCCTTTCTCCTTCTTTTTCTCCCTCAAACTTATAGAATACTTAAAGAATACTCAAATCTAGTTTCCTCTCTCTATATTCACGAAATATGAAAGGGCGATGGAGGGTGTTTGGCTTGGTTTATATAGGGAAGGGCTAGGGAACATGTGGGAGACAAAGAAGTACCAAAAGGATCCTGTTTTCATCATTTTTCATAATGTGAATTGATTTTGATTTGAGTTAATTTAAGTTTTTGTGAGCTAAATTCATATATGGGGAAGTTAAATGTAGCTAGGTGGCTGTTTGGGGGACAAAAATTTGATCCCCCATCAATCAAGGGGTTTTTCATTGGTTTGCGTGCTATTTTGTGCAAAAAAATGGATTAAAAGTTAATTTGATGTATCTTTTTGGTGTCTTTTTCTAACGAGACCTATTATTTTAGTATGTTTATGATCAATATAGTATTCTCATATATTATCATAGTTTTCATAGCAATAGATTAAATAGATATAGTCTTTTAAGTCAAATTAAGCTGTTTTGGCAATATATGATTTTTTGACTTTTTTGTTGTGTATGGATTTCAACAATAATTTATTTTCTTTTGTTGATCTATAACACTATATTATTATGTATATTACTTGTTTAAAAAGTATTAGATCATCATAATGTATAATTTAATATTTTTCTCATCATTTTAAGCTAAAAAAAATGTAAAAAGTTACTTTTTGGCACTCTTCCCAAGGGACCAGCCACTAAGGGGTATTTTTTGAATTTTTGACATTATTTTATTTTTTACTACTTAATTGTACCTAAATCCTTGATTTAGGTTATCCATATGTCAAAATTTAGATTTTTAAGACTTTTTGTTGTATTATGGGCAAAATGGTCATTTTACTCTATTTATGAGGATTTTTAATTTTTAATTCATTATCTCATGATATTTACTTCATTTAGAATGTTAGGAGACTCTCAGGGTGCTAAGGTTTTGTTTCTTGAGTTTTGGACCTTTTTAGAATTTTCGGGCCGAACTTAGAGTTTTCGATTTGAGTTAGGGTTCTGAACTTCTTCTGTGTTCTCTGGCCTCATGGACCATCCGTCACTAACACTTAGGGTTTGGTTTGGGTCTTTACACGGATTGTTATCAACCGAGTTATTACAACTAGGGTCTGTACCGGGTCGTTACATTTTTTCCAGATCCCTTAGTTGGCATTGGGGACGAGCTTACTTTTCTGCACTGCTTTTCATCCCAAGTATTTAATTTTACTTAGCAGGGTCAGTTGACTAGATAGTAAAATTAAAAGAGATTAACATGTCTGGACAAACGATAAATAGTAGACGTCCTCCCATCGAGGTATACTATTCAAAGGATACCAGGCTGCTGGCGAATTTTTTTTAAAATGGTAGAGGGAACCAAATTAAAATAATTTAAAATTTTACTCATCATAATTAACGATATTTTAATTATGTGATTCTCATGATTAAAATAGCTTTCAATCCACTCACGGTTATACTCAAAGAAAATAAACTATCGGGATCAAACTTTGTTGACTGAAAAAATAACTTGGATATAACTTTAATTACCAAGGGTATTCCTTCAATACCAGAAAATGTGTTTGTTTCTGAAATTTTTTTTTTCTCTGGGTCGAAAGGCATGAAGAAAAAAAAAGTTCAGAAATAGGGAGACGTGGTTTTCAGGGTAATTAGTGGGCCACAAACTGTTGTGAAAAAGTCAAAAGGCAGATGTTTTCACTGCACCAAACACGTCATTGGAAAAAGTTATGTCTAGTATTTCTCAAAAGGCAGAACAATCAGGGTAATTTTTGTTCACTAGTTGTGAAAACATGTTTGGCGGTGTTATCTACTAGTCCCTGGTGTGTAAATACAGAAGCCATTAATCATGTCTGTAATTCATTGCAAGGGTTTCAGGAAACCCGATAATTAAGTGATCGGGGAGATTTACCTGCATATGGACAATAATACAAGGGTGACAGTAGTTGCAGTAGATGTCACTCTCAAATTTGGTAGAGATCAGGTATTAATATTGAGAGATTATCTTTATATACATTCCATTAGAAGGAACTTAGTTTCTGTTTCTAGATTGGTTAAAGACATATATTTGATTTATTTTAATGACTCTGTGGTTATTAAGGATAATAAACCAGTTATTTGTTCTAATACATTGGTGGATGATCTTTATGTTATTACTCCAATTTCTCCCACACTACAACTAACTGAATTGAATAGCACATCTAATTTATCATATAAGAGAAAGTTTCCTTCTTTAATGTACCAAACGTTTCTTTAGCACTTATGCTTGAGTCATATTAATCTAAAAAGAATAAACAGATTGATAGCATATGGGCCTTTGAGTTCATTAAAAGTGAAGGCACTTCTAGTTTGTGAATCTTGCTTAGACGGTAAGATAACCAAAATGCCCTTTTTGGCCAAAGGTTATAGAGTTAAAGAACTATTGGAGCTGGTTCATTCTGATATGTGTGGTCCTATGAAATTTGGGCTAGAGGTGGCTTTGAGTACTTTGTCAGTTTTATTCATGACTACTCAAGGTATGGATACATTTATCTGATGCACCGTAAGTCTAAATTCTTTGAGAAATTCATAGAATTTAAGGCTGAGGCAAAGAAGCGTCAGGGTAAAAGTATCAAATCACTATGATCCAAACGTGGTAGGAAATACCTCTTTGGAGAGTTTAAGGATTATCTGTCATTAGAAGGGATTATATCTCAGTTAATCGAACCAAGCACTCCGCAGTAGAATGGTGTAGCACAAAGAAGAAATAGGACTTTTATAGAGATGGTAAGGTCCATGATGAGTTATTTAGGATTACACAATTTGTTTTGGCTTATATTCTGAACTTGATACCTTCTAAGTCAGTACCTTCTACTCCCATAGAATTATGAAACGGGCGTAAGTCTAATCCTAAACACATTCAGATTTGGGGGTGTCCGGCACATGTGCTGAAAGAGAACGCGGGTAAGTTGGAACCGAGGACAGAAGTCTATTTCTTTGTGGGGTATCCCAAGGGAACGAAGGATGGTCTATTTTATAATCCTAAGGATCAAAAAGTCATTATTAGCACTAATGCCCGATTCTTGAAAGATGATTATATTATGGACCACATGCCCAAAAGTAATATTATTATAGAAGAATTGAGAGAAAATTTTCCTAGAACGGAAGAGGAACCATAAGTCACTGATGTCCCATTATCTCATCGTAGTGGGAGAATTATCGAGATATGTGCAAATCAAGAACAGGGTGCTGATGCATATGGTTCAAATTCTGCAGAGCGTGTTACTACTAGTACACAGACACATATAGTGTCTCGTCATAGTGGAAGGGTTGTTCATCAACCTAATCGATATATATTCTTGGGAGAGTCTTTTGACAATATCTCAGCAGAACTAGATATCGAGCCCTGTAACTACAATGAAGCACTACAAGACAAAGATATAGATTTTTGGAAAAGGGCTATGAATTCAGAGATGAAATTTATGTATTTCAATTAGGTTTGGGAACTTATAAAACCATTCAAAGGGATAAAATTCATTGGATGCAAATGAATCTACAAGAGGAAGAGAGAAGCAAACGGGAATGTTAAAACCTTCAAAGCTAGGCTTGTTGCAAAACGGTTTACTTAGAAAAAATGGATCAATTATGAGGAAATCTTTTCGTCGGTAGCCATGCTTAAATCTATTCGGATTCTCTTATCCATTGCAGCTCATTTCAATTACGAAATCTAAAAAATGGATGTCAAAATAGCTTCCCTTAATGAAAGTGTTGATGAGTGCATCTATATAATACAACTAGACGGATTCATTGCAAAGGGCCAGGAGCACATGTTGTGCAAGCTTAAGGTTCTATTTATGAACTTAAGTAGGCATCGAGGTCTTGGAACACTCGATTTGATCAAGCCATAAAGTCTTATAGTTTTGATCAATGTCCGGATGAGTCCTATGTGTACAACAAGCGTGACAGAAGCATGATGATTTTTTTGGTACTTTATATAGACGATATCTTGTTCATTAGAAATGATGTGAGGGCATTTTCTACAATTAAAGTATGGTTATCTAGGCAGTTCGATATGAAGGACTTGAGAGAAGCTAGTCCCATCATTGAGATCAAGCTTGCGCGAGATCGAAAACAAAGAATGTTGGGCTCATCACAAGTAAAGTATATCGATGATATCCTTTCTCGTTTTAGCATGCAGGATTCCAAAAAAGAGTTTCTCCCTTTCAGACATAGAATCACTCTATCCAAGAATCAGTGTCCTAAGATACCTGATGAGATAGAGAAGATGAAGGCGGTTCCTTATATTTCGGTAGTAGGAAGTC
The DNA here is from genome assembly GCA_034768845.1 of Heliamphora exappendiculata. Taxonomy (NCBI): domain Eukaryota; kingdom Viridiplantae; phylum Streptophyta; class Magnoliopsida; order Ericales; family Sarraceniaceae; genus Heliamphora; species Heliamphora exappendiculata. Next base: position 6,300 of record JAOTRH010468882.1, on the reverse strand, counting down.
TCATATATTCTATGCTTTGCACTAGACCCGATATCTATTTTTCCATTGGCATGGTTAACAGATATTAGTCTAACCCAAGGCAAGAGCATTGAACTGCAGTAAATAATATAATCAAATACCTGAAAAGAACTAAGGATTATATGTTGGCTTACCAGGCAGACAGTCTAGTACACCGACTCAGATTTTTCGTCTGACAAGGATTTCTATAAGTCCACCTCAAGATATGAGTTTACCTTAGGAGGTGGAGCTATAAGTTAAAGGAGTATCAAGTAATTCTACGTTACTGATTCCACCATGGAGGCCGAGTACATTACTACTTCTAAAGTAGTCAAAGAGACCGTATGGCTCAGGAACTTCCTGTTGAATTTGAATATGGTCCCGTCAATTCAGTCGATTATTATACTTTATTGTTACAATAGCGAAGCAGTTGCAAACTCGAAGAAACCAAGAGTCTACAAGAAAGGAAAGTACGTTGAGCGTAAGTATCACCTGATATGATAAATTGTACAGAGGGGTGATATTATTGTGACCAAGATTGCATCAGGAGACAACCTTGTAAATCTTTTTACAAAAACCTTATCGGCTAAAACTTTTGATAGTCATGTAGAGGACATAGAAGTCAGATGTATGGCAGTATGGTTTTGAGTATAAATAGAAGATTGTTAGGGTTGGTAGAGTACTACTTACATACAGAAGATTAGATTTTAGGTTCTTGCAGAATATAAGTTTTATGTTTACAGTTTAGATGGAAATGAACTTACCATCGGTACGACTGTAGCACAGAGTTTTTGTATGCCTATTTTGGTTACGGAGAACAGATAATAGCGTCGTCTATTATTCCGACTCTCTGTGCTAGTATACTTTGTGTATATTAAATGGGACACATTGGGATAATTAATTTTATACTGACTATATAAATTAATTCACACCCCAAGGTTATTATGAATAGTGCTTATACTCTTAATTCTGAAATAATTATTAATTTGTGTATATTTAATATTCGTTGTTTTGATTCATTAGTTGGTGTGATCTTATATGGGTCTATATTTCCGGTGAGTTGGATAGCGGTATTATTTATATGTTGAATATTAATTATTGACGAAATTCACCTCCCGAATTGTGAGACCTGGTTCCATTTCATTTTATGAAATATACATGTTCGACGTGTTTCTTTTCGTCATATGTACATACTCGATGAATGGTTTATGCTTCATTGTTGTAGAATAGTATGTGTGGATGTGTTTTACGTTTTTTCAGATTTTGTTAAGGTTTGTTTGGTTGGACCTAGGGTTGAAAAACCTGTTTTGGCATTTTCCTAGCGGTCCAATCGACTAGCCAGGTTTTCCCAGTCGACTGGGAGGTAGATCGAGTCGACTGGATTGGGATTCAGTCGACTGAGTGATGTCGGCAGAAGAGTTTTTTCGATCTAGAACTCCTTCAGTCGATTGGATTGGACCATCAGTCGACTGAACGCACTGTTTGGCCAAGCTTATATATATTCCAGCGCATGTTTCGATTTTTGAATTCCTTTTTCTTCCAAATTCTCTGCCTTCTCTCTACATTTTTGGTATGCTCAGGCCTTGTTTTTGACGATTAGCTTGTGGATCCTTGATATTTACGATGTTAGCTTCACGTCCATCCAATCAGATTCTCGTTCTAACGAGGTTCAAATTTTGAGGTTTTGAGTTTTGACTGATCGAGGTAGAATCCTAGACAATGTTGTCTTTAAAGGGTGCTACGTGTAATTTTATGCTTTTCTACCAGTTGAAAATGCTACATATCATATTGTATGTTTTAAACGATGTTTATGTGGGCAAAAAGCTTATTTTACGCTTTTCTTGGTATACTACACGTGGTGCGGTGTTATGGGTTTGGTGAGAAAAACCTTTTGGGTTGGACTCACAGTGTTATGGGTTTGCTGAGAGGAATCTTTTGTGTTGGACTCACAGTGTTGTGGGTTTGGTGAGAGGAACCTTGTTGGGTTGGACTCACGCGTGTGTATTTAGGTTTTGATGTGATAATCAAAAAGGACCATATTGAGATCTTTGAATCTTGTAAATTTGTGCACGAGTTACTCCACCGTGAAAGACCAAAAAACTGCACAGAATGGATTTCTCTGCCCGCTGGCTAGTGAACCGAAAAAGGACGCAAGTCGTGTCGAAAGTATAGGGCATCTAGTTACTTCACGGGCCTCGTGATGGCCGGGTGATAGTAACGTGACGGGGTTTATATGCTCGTTCGGCATCGGTGCCTATGTTTTGAAACCACGAGTTGGTAGAATCACTTGGATGTGTTGGTAATATATATGTGTGTGCGTGCGTGCATACACGTTGACAAACTTGGGGTTTTCTATAGTAAAACCATTTACTTAATGCTATGTGATTGCATATCCTATTTTATTGCATCATAGTCTGTTTCTATTGGGCTTCGGCTCACGTAGTGGGATTTGTTAAAACCTTTTTCAGGTGTTGACAATCACGTGGAGTTGATCTAGCTGTTCCCGTGGTGGCAGGAAGACTATTGTATAGTTTTCCCTTTTTGTTATAGAAGCATGTATTTATATATATGTCGCCTGCTTCTAAAGGCACATTTTGGTAAGCCTTAAGGCTGTATATTATAACTTCATGGACAGGTTTGTATGTTGCTCTAAGAGTGAACCTTAGGTACTCTTTCTATTTCAAAAGTTGTATTATTTTGGATGGTTTTTTGTCAGCAAAAATCCTGTCGTTTTATAAACTGGTGGTTTGTTGGGTGTTTCATGTAACCCTAGATTTTGGGGTGTGACAACTTGGTATCAGAGCTCTGGGTTCGAATACCTAAGAGCCATGAGAAGAGGGTGCATCACTCGGTGAGGATGACTGTGTATGCCTGCTTGCATGTGTTTAAATGTTTTTATACATGCTGATAGCTTGTTAAGCATGATAGGTTGTGTTTATGTGAGCATGGAGGTGGGACCTCAAGATCAATTAGTCTTGCCTTAGGGCATTTGGGGTTAACAAATTTAGAGGCTAAGTAAGAAACGCGTTTGGCCGATGTATTTTCTAGCAAGGAATCTAAATAGGTTATCCAAATTGACGCGTCTATCTTGTTGGTTCTCCTCGGTATGTGAGACATGTTTATAGAATCTTAAGTGGCCATGTGTTAGCATGTTCATGTATGTTATGCTTTTATGTTAGTAACAATATGCTATAGAAAAGCTTATGCTGTTATATTGCTTTCATATAGTACTACGTCCACGCGGGGAGGACAGGGACGGAGTTGTGGCCGAGGTCGAGCATATGTCTAGGTTTTAGAAGAAGAGGACGTTCATGCTCTGCAAGAACAGGTGGGAGGTGTTAACATTGTACAGGAGATGCTGGCTACCATGAGAGCGATGGCTGAGGTGACTAGGGCTGGAGTGAGGGTTCATGAGCCAAGGAAATCTATGGCAATGAGGGACTTTCGACGGTTGGATTCTCCAACCTTTTCTGAGGAGCCAGACCCCAAAGTTGCTACTAGGTGCTTAGAAGTAACCACGACGATCTTAGATACTATGGAGATCGAAGAGGATGTTCTGCGTGTTATGTTGGCAGCGTTCCAGCTTCGGGAGGATGCGAGAAAGTGGTGGAAGTTTTCCAAAACCATGGTGGATGATACGTGGGCCGCTTTTACAAGGGTCTTTTTGGAGAAATACTTCCTGATATCTTCGAGGGATATATACCGAGAGAAGTTCCTCACCCTTGTTTAGGAAAATATTTTTGAGGTCCAGTATGAGGCCAGGTTCACGAATCTGTCGCGGTTTGCCTCTGAGATGGTGTCAACGGAGGAGTTACGCACCATAAGGTTTGAAAAGGGCCTTCGACCTGCTATCAAGGATAGAATTGCAGCACTGGGTTTGTGTGTTTACAGTGATATAGTGGAAGCCGCTATTCCAGTAGAGAACTCGATTGCAGAGAGCCATAGAGTTAGGGAGAGTAGGGGATAGCAGAGTGATGGTGATACATGGTCCTAAGGGCATGGGAAAAAGCGCCAGTGGTCGTCTGGACTGAGTTCCCATTCTGTGGGATCGTATTAGCTGCAGTTTTCTATGCTAGCACCTTCAGTAGCCTCTACAGGAAAGTCGGAGCAGAGAGAGGTCACTTGTTACCAATGCAGACAGTTAGGGTATCATTCGTATGAGTGCCCGCTGAGAGGCCAGGTCTAGAGTTTAGCGCATGTTCAGTCATAGTCATAGTCATAGTCATAGTCAGTCATGGTTGCATGGGAGAGACCCACTAATGTGTTTTAAGTGTGGTCAGTCTGGGCACATTCACAGATACTATCGCCGAGGAGGGAATGTTTAGAGTGCGATGGGAGTGTCAGTTGCTCCATCTGCCTAGAGACGACAGGCTCTATAGCAACCTAGGGCTCAGACGTCTAGGTTTATAGAAGGAGGTGCCTCAGCACAGTCTATGAGGCAACCGACGGCTCAGGGTTATAGTGGGCAGGCCAGAGCCTATGTTCTTGCTGATCCTAGTGCTTCCAAGGCACTAGTAGTGCCCGATGCTACATCTACTCCATCCATGATCAGAGATACTCTCCTAGTTTATAGATCATGGGCCAGTGTTCTTATCGAC